>JAQGCM010000361.1:0-27430 GCA_034699705.1 Hymenaphorura dentifera | reverse complement strand
AGTACTTTAATATTATTTATTATTATGGCTCTCATTCTCATTGAATTTGAAATGAAGGACAGGATGAACGGGTTGCTTGCTCTCTTGGGTTTCTTACATCTTCCTCCAAAACTAAACTAAACTACCTTCTTGAGGTAAGATTTTCAGTCAAAGTTTTCATTACAACCCGCAGGTTGTCTTGAAACTACAACAAGCCGGCTATTATTATCATCACAAAACTTTATCAATGGACTGCCTATTAAGGAATGAATGGTCACAAAACTACTTACAAATAAATAGAACCCCACAAAGCCTCACCTCTTTAATCTTCTAAAGTACGCACGCTGCTTGCTTGCGGAATGTCAAAATTGGGGTTCAAAGGAGCCTATTGTATTTTGAAATTATGCACAAATAAATAAATTCTGAATGAGTTTGCAAATTTATGCTCAAGTATCTCAACTTGATCAAACGGTGAAGTGATGAAGTGAAGTGCGCAAATTTCTTCTTTGACTCTCAAGTCATTAATTAGCTAGTCTCTCAAAACGATCAAAACTTTGATCATTTATTTACCAAACAAAATTTACAGCGGATTTGCAAGGCAGTGCAGGACAATGCCCTGTCGTTGTCTGTCGCTGTCTTTGCCCTTAAAAAATAAAATTATTCAAAAAATACAGGAGCTTTTAGCTGAGAAGAGCAAATGAGACAGACAGGAAAAAGGAAATCCCCTTCATGAATGACTCATTCAAGTGATTTGTAGCGTTTTAATTCGAATTAAAAATGATGCATTGCATGCTGCAAAAAAAGAGAGCAACAACTGCAACAACTAACAACTTTCCTTCAAGATGAATAATAGAAAATTTAAATAAAAATGTTGATTGTTGGAGCAAGTTGGACTGGTTTTGGTTCTCGGGTGAAGTGATCTCTGGAATTCTCAATACAAAATACAAATCTAAACTGTTCTGAATGTCAGGAGAGTGACAGGTAACTAATTGCCTGTTATACATCTCTCTCTCTCCCCAATTTGCAAAAGGCTGTTTCCTAATGACACCTCGACTTCGCCGTAACAATCAGAGCTATCAAAGACAAGGATATTCCAAAACACTACGCATTTGTAAACGAAGTAAATGATAAGATTGTAAAAACTCGAAACTGAAACTGAAGATGCAAAACCGGCTCAAATGCACTGTATAATTAACTCGTCTCCGTCTCACATTCCAAACAATTCTTGTACAAAACTTGATGAGATTTCAACTATCTTCCTTAATTCAGAGTTCCAAATTAAGCAAATGTAAATCTAATCATCGTCAGAATGCCCTGCTTTGACATGAAATTATGCAAGCAAAAACCAAACTCTAAATTTTGACAAATCGTTTGAGCCTTGACCCAATCAGCCCTTTGTTTGCAAAAACATCAAACAAAACCGACGCCAATTTAAACACCAGAAAGGAAACTGATTCATGCTGTGTCGTCTAGTCATCTAGCTAAGCAAGCTAATGATCAAAATTCTGCAAAGCCCATTCATCCTATTGGTCCTGCTCGATTCAATGCACGCATATGCCAAAACGCTGCTAAAAAATAGAACCAAAAACCAAAGCGAAACACTGAAACAATTTATCATTAAACTTCCCAAACTAACGGACAGAGAGACAGCGGCAACAAACTGAAAAAGTTTATTATTCAAACAGAGCTGCAGTTGATTGAGGTCGAGGCCACTTTTAGTGCTTGCAGGGAACAGAATCTGAGCTTTCCAATAAAAATCTGCACCTTTATTGCACCTGCAGTATTGTGAATTTAGCAACAATGGCACTGACCAAGAAGAAGAACATGCAATCTTGAATCACAAAGTCAAGAAATGAAAAACTTTATGAACCATAAACGTTGTGCAGATCGGTTTTGTGTTTTTCAATCTGTGTACCATAAAAAATCCGAGAAATAAAATGGCGATAAATCTGAACGGCTCCCTGCAATTGCAATACAAGACTCGAACAAAACTGCATTGCGTTGCGTATTTAAATTTAAAGTACAGCTAGAGCTTGCTATCCCATCGTAATTTGCAACAAAGAGAGGACGACTACGACAAAATCGTTTGATTTATTTGGCTTTGCAGTTTGCACTGCAGTAGCAAAATCCCTGATTACTATGTACGTCACAACGTCGCTTAGGACAAATCCATACAAAAAATGAGTCAAATTTTATGACATCCGCACCTAAAACTAAACTAAAACATGGTACAGTTAAACGTCAAGTGGAAGCGTACCTAGTCTACCACGAAGAGAAAGAGACAACCGAACCCCCAAAAAATCATTCAAACAAAGCAGCAAAAGTAAAGCACAGCAAGCAGTGGATTTTTGCTAAACTGTACTGTTCTCTAAAATGTCGCATTTTGATGAGAGCGGAAATGAACCATTTGACGCTCCCGTCAGTCCCGTCCCTCTCGTCATACTTGTGTGGAGTCAAACAAGGTGGGAAAAAACATTTAACTCTCTCAAATAAACTAAAATAAAATAAAATTGTGGTGCACTGAAGAAGAGGCATTGCCGAGCCGAGCCTAATAAATTTTCATCCAATTCCCAGTCCCAGGACTCTACCCTAAAGTCAAAAGCTGCTGAAAAGTTCTCCCTATCATTTCCACTCACTTACAGAACCGGAACTAACTTTTATTCGGGTAATTCGGTGCCAAGTTCAACTTCATGCTCAAGTCCCTTCTTGCTTTGTCGTAAATTACACGTAATTTACTGCAAACTCGATGAAACCAAACTGCACGCTTTCCTGCCTTTACCAGTTACCTTTACCGCAAATCTCAAAAGTTATTTATTGCCTGCCTGCCTACTAAAAAAAACTAAAAACCTTCATAATCATGGCTTTGCTTTGACAGTTTGGCAAACTTTCAACTTCCGCAGCCAGTCACAAAGTCACATTCACTTTTTATGAGCACTTTGACAGTTCTTCAAATGTCTTGTCCTGTCTTCCGCTGGATTTTTATGGGAATGCAATGCAATGTTGAGCTTGAGCTCCGGGCCGGGACAGGCAGAAAAAACTACTTACAATTTACAAATTAGGAAAGACTAAGAAAATACAGTTAAGAATGCAGTTGATGGTTGCAAAATTGCACTGCACACCGACCGCAGTGGTGGTTGGTGGTGCAACTTTTGATTGATGAAAATTACAATTGACGTGTCTCTTGTGTTTTCATGAGAATACCACACACTAAAGTCCCATTATCCATCATGACTTAGGCTTACAACATGACAGGCAAAGTCTTACAAAGTGAAATAAAACAATGCGGTCAACGGCTCTTCATTTTTTCCAGAACTTTTTTTTTAATTGTAACACGTGGAGGTCGTCTTCGTCGTCTTATTCTTCAAAATTACACAATTACTGTACAAGATGCAATGCAACCCCCTCGGCTTCTCTGTCCTCCGTTGGAGGGCTTTTTGCTCAACACCACAACACAACCACCTAAACCTGAATCCCTACTGTATTAAACAAAATGAACTGCTGCCCAGCCCGGCCCATCCCACTTGACCCTTGACCTGAGTCCACCGAGTCAACAATTAATTTCATTTCCTGCCTTGCCTTGACTCAGATTCAAAAGCTCGGCAAATTCGTTAGAATTAGTCGAAATCTCCTCAACCTGCTTGTACTTGTAGTATGTACTCCTTCAAATTCACCCTCATGTCTCTCAAGGGCCCAACCAAAACCGGAAATTCAACTCTTGAGTTGAGTATGAGTCTATTGTCTATGTAAGTCTTGGCCCAAAACACCTGACAGAATCTTCAATCTTCTGTCTAAGAAAACAAAAACTGTGATTAGTCTATCAAAAAACCAAAGCAGGTAGCAACAGGATGAAATCAACAGATGTTCGCACTTACTTGATTTGCTCAAAACATTTACATTAATTTCGATCAAAGCCAACGTAGGTAAGGTATAGGTAAGGTGTGTCAGTCATTTTGTATTCATTCTTTGATTCTTTACAATTTACAACAATAATTGTATCGTTTCCGACTTGCTCAGCTCTGAAGGACTTTGACGAGCAAAGACATTCAGAATTCATCTTCAATTTACAATCCGACTCCGACCAACCAAACCCAAACCATATAATTTCAGTATTCAGTGGTCCTTCCTTCCTAAGCCTAGTAAGTCATCGGGAAGAAAAAAACGTCCAGAAAAAAACTCCAACGAAACGACTACTCACTTCACTTCTCGTCCATTCAATTTCAACTTCAACTAGCTCAACTCCGGGTTAAAAGAATTAGGAGAATAAAAACATCTGGTTGCAGCAGCTCAGCTAGTTGCTGAGCTGGAGCTCCCACTCTTTTCAGTTTCAATCTCATATTCCCACTTCATTTCCATTTCATTACATAGCATTTCGTAGCATTGGATTGGATTGCCAGCTAGCTCTACAATTTACACTTTAGGAAAGGGTCTAGGGCGCGACTTGAACCCGAATTCCCCTACATGAGCCTCGGCCCGACTGACATTGCCTGACATTCACATTGCAGTATTTTCTGGCCATTGGAAAAATCCGAAGCGGCTCCAAAATGAAAACAAGAACCCATGCTATTCAGTATTCAGAGGCATCAAGCTAACACGCGAGTATTGACTACACTACAATGTATAGCGTACAAATAAAGTACCCACTCCCCCCTTTGAGACCTTTTTTTCGAACCCAAAAAATAACCTTGATGGATGCTGTAGATTGGTTCCTGACTGCCTGAGTGAGTACTTCAAGTCTCAACGGAAAATTTTACGCCGCGTAAAACAGCCCAATTGTTGCTAACCAACAACTGGACTGGGCTGCGCTGTGGGCTCTATCATGAATCGAATGAATTGAATGACTGTACAGTACATGGCCCTGGCACTGTGGCCCTTGCTCAAGTGCATTGTTTAAGCTACTAGCTACAGCTCAGCTACACCCTAAAATTAAGGATGCCTAGCTAGTTCGCTTCATTGAGAAGTCAGGAACTAGGAAGGGTCTAAACCCTTTAAGAAATATCTTTGCACTAAGCAAGTTCCCATTTCATCACTCAATTCATTTCTCACTTTTTAAACCAATCTCAATTCTTTGCCATTCCATTCCGAATATTTGGAAAGGATGCCTTATTTGCCGCACATTCGAGTTCGCGGTCCGAATCTTGCAAGACAAGTTGAGCCCTGAGCCCGGAAATAGAAGAAATGAGTAAATAAAGGTGTGAGCTGCAATTGCTGAGAAGTTACAAGAGCCGTTCGATTTTGTATAGATGCGGGCAACAAAAGTCAATGACTTTGACTCACCATCGTACACATTACCACGACGAGATGAAATATTTTTGTTGACTTAACCCATAAACCTACAGTTTGCAAATAACAAATATAAACAATACCTGGCTTTTGCCCCTATCAATTCAATACTAAATGGTAGGCTGCACTAGGTGTGAATTTGCAAAACATATTGGACGCGGCGGTCTATGTAGAATACGATTTCGATTCGCTCCTATCGCATGTTTATAAAACATAATTCCGCACTCGTACTTTGTTTTCGACTACGACTAGGACTACTTTGAGAGCAGAACAGAAGGAATTATTTGCCAGCACGTGCGTGCATGCGATAGGATTGAGCCAACGAGCCAAACTCTGACACCTAAGCCAAAAACTTATCGGAGATATTATGTATTTTGTCTTCCTGACTGATGTGCTTTTAGCTTTTATATCTTGTATTATAACTTTGTTACTAGATTAGCAAAATGCATTTGCAATGCAAGAGGTAGGTGCAGACAGCTGGACAGGAGCATGAGTAAGAGCTGGGCCAGGGGTCATTCACATCGATCGCGATGGAGTCAATTTACTATTTACGATGGACGAACGGACCATACGACTTGGCTCTGACTACTTGACTTTGTCGGATTTTTTGTAAATAATTAATCACCTTTAGATAGAGTGCAGGAAGAAAATGAATTTTAGGTCTGCAAAGTCCAAGACGGACAAAGCAAAGAATTTTTCTGAGTACTTCTTGCAGCAATGCAAAAAATTCGGCCAAACAAATTCTCAATCTCCTGACAAATTTCACCACTGCAAATACTGCAATGCAATAATTGCAATTTATTAGCGAATCACGGTGCACTTTGCACTAGTTACAAATACGACTTTCTAATCAAATTACAAATTAGCAACATCAGTAAATGTTAGAGGTGGCAAGTGCCAGGCACTTATTCATTATTAATGTTGCAAGATGTAATGCAAATCAAATCAAATCAAATTATAATCATAATCACCCGTCTACCAGCAAACAGCATGAAAGCAAATGATACATGCGATAGGAAAGGAAAGTATTTGCCAAAAATCTGCCTTGGTATCGTATTCACATCACAGTTTCACAGTTAGTGAAAAGTGGGCTAAATTGTATTAACTTTAATTCATATGTCATGATTTGTTGTGAGTTGGTTTCGCAATATCACAATCGGATTGGATTCCTATCAAGTCAAATAATGAATATCTTAATTCCAAGTCCAATTTCTAATTTGCAATTCGTTTCGTGACTTATTATGTAGATTGGTGGACCACAGAAGTGAAATTTTATTACTACGTACTTTGCTCCCTAGTCGGTCGGGTCAGTCTCGCAAAATCAAAATCAGTACCAGGTTCAAGCAACCAATTTGGTTGCGAACCAATAATTGATTATGAATGCGCAAAATATTCTGCATTGTTTTTTTCCAAAACCCGACCTACTCTTTTTTCCGGGCCGGACTTCAATTCATCAACCAAAAAAAAATCCCGAGGCAATAATTTAACAAATATTAAATTATGATGCGTCGGAGTCGGACATTACCGCAATCTGCCAATACTGAGCTCGAGGCAATCATGATTTAGCTCAGCTCAGCTCAAGCCGAGCTCAGGTGAGGTGGAGTCGGAATGGTCGGTCGGTCAATAAATAATCTAACAGTAAATTAGCCAAACTACAAAAAATCCAGGTTTGGTTTGAAGTTTTGTGCCTGGCTTGAGCCTGAGCCGGACGCCTGACTGTGCATAAAATGGTTAGTTTAAGTACTTCCAAACAGCACGCATATCATCATTCAATTTCAACGTTTTAAAAGTTTCTGATCGCAGTTCCTCTAACGCCAAGCAGTGCAATACAATGCAAAGTGGCACAATTCATAACTTGTAACTCGTATCGTACATTTTAGGTCAGATCACAACAAACAGCTTGAAAACTTCTCAAATTCCTCGTAAACGTTCTCAGTTCTCCTCGCCCAGCGATTAAATCCTAACCCGACGTCATAAAAGTTTTGGGTGTCAGCTTGTAGTTAAATTATGACTAATAAAAATCTGTGCATCACTACTCCTTTTCCTTCATTTTCATACGTAAAGGTCGTGCATCTCCTTTGTATTTGCCAAAGTCATAACAAGAAAAAGAATTTCTACGCAATGTGGCACGCACTCATCAATGTGTCATCACAAATTCGCAAAACTCTCATCTCACTCAAGTCTCAGCCTCGGCTGAGTTGGAGTTGTCCTGTGGTGCCAGCAAAATATGAAACACGCACCGGACAAGATTCTTAGAAATGAGTACAAATATCGGTTAAATTCCTACCCCAAGTGGCCCTAGTCACTCTGCTCAAACTTTAGGTCCTGGCCCACTCGATTTTTACAAAAAAATTTACCCCTTGACATTTGACAAAGATCAAGATCGGACGTCTAAATTTCAGTCTAAAAAACTCCAAAGCACTTTTCTGAATCATAATGTCACACCAGCCAAGCCAGGTCTAGTTTCACAAGTTGAAGTTATTATGGTTGGTTATGGTCTGTAATAAATGTAAATTGTAATCAGATACAAGGTGTAACCAGCACATCAAATTCAATTCAAGCCATAAAATTGTCCGAGATGAGCAAGTCGAAGTTGCCAAAGCCAATTGTACCGTACGACTCGCTAGCTAACAATCGCATTCAATTACAATGGCAATTAAGCATTGTATATTACGATTTAGAGTCACATCAAGTTTAGTTCAAATGAGACATTAATTTACGATTACGATTACGCCTCACACTACTCCTAAACGATTGTTCAACAATCAAACCTGCAGTCCAAGC
Organism: Hymenaphorura dentifera; assembly: GCA_034699705.1. Lineage (NCBI taxonomy): Eukaryota > Metazoa > Arthropoda > Collembola > Poduromorpha > Onychiuridae > Hymenaphorura > Hymenaphorura dentifera. The sequence goes on along the minus strand of JAQGCM010000361.1, from coordinate 19,387 downwards.
CCCCAAATCTAGATGAACCGAGTAACCAAGCACAATGCAAAAGCAAGAATTGCACAATTGCGAATTGTAATCGTAAAGTGCAAAACGCCTACAGTGAAGACTCTGAAGTAAAGTGTGAAGCTTTGGCTCATCAAAGATTTTACCGTAAGTCGCAAAAAGAGTCGCATTCACATTCAATTGCCAGCCTCTCTGAGGAATTTGGGAACAACCTACCCCCATGTCATCTCATGATGCTCTGCTCATTATTGCTCATCTTCACGTTCGCATATCACGTTCACGTTCTTCTCACAAAATCCAAACACATTCATCAAGTTGTATCTTCAACAAGATTAACCCATTATCTAAAATCCAAACAAGGTAAACTTTGGTCATACCCGGACCCAGGCCAGACTAGTACCAGTACCATTACCATACCAATACTGCCGAGCACTTTGTAGTTTACAAGATCATAATGCATACTGCACAGCTTACCTACTTGACTAACTATCTAACGGACTCATTAAAATAAAACCGGTAACAGCTGTTGCTGTTGGCACAAAGAGCTAGAGAACATACTCTGTAATGGTCACGCCAAGTTAAAATTAAATTCTGTTAGTTGCCAAGACTACGCTTGAAATTTAAAATCAACATCACAAACACGCCGTGTGTCAAAATTTTCGGATGAATTCTTACCAAAAATACTTGAAACAATTTCGCTCATAGGCTCATCTCGGTCATTTCATTTTTATCACTAATTAGAGCACTCGATCATGTCTGAGATCATGGCCCAGTCCGAACAAATTGTAATTTTGAAATCAAGTGAAAAGTCTGAATGCTCATTCTGTTTTTTTGAAATTCCAAATGGACAAGGAATTAAGCTCAACAAGTGTTTGCACACTTTTTGCAAGTGAGATGAAGAGATGATTTATTTTCGTTCAATTTTGCCTTTCAATATTTTACTATTTTTAGTAAGAAAGCTTAGGTTTTAATAATGTTTTATTATTAAAATTATGCTAGTTCATGCCTTAAGGTTGCAATTGAGCAGCAGTCAGAGGCATCAGAGGCTCATAAAGTCCACTGCCCTTTCCAGGCAGAAACCAAATGCGAAGGATACCTCCTGGATGAAGAAATTAAATCTGTGAGCATCAAAATGTGTAGCCTAATAACTTTTGCACATGCAAAACTCGTAAACTCGTAACTTTTGCATTTTGCAATAGTTGATGCCTCCAGAATCTGACGAAAAATCCGAAGCGACACTTCATGGTGTAAAACGAAAGAGAGAAGACGAACCACCCACTGAATCAGAAGAACCAGCTGCTAAACGCCATGCTCCTGAAACTGAAGCCGATCTTGAATTGAGACACGATTGGGAAATTCGATGGGAACAAATTCAGAATGTTTTTCAATCAGCTGTTCGCTAAAATACTAAGAATTAGTAAATGTTTTTGTAGGTTGAAAATCTGATTTTGAAACCTAGGAAGCTTCCGGACTCGGCATGGAATATTTGGTCAATACTCTCAAAGCCGGCCTCTTAGTTTCGACTGTGGCTTTCGAATGTTCCATTTGTATGGCAGATATCGCAATTGGTGACGGTATCATGCTTCAGGAGTGCTTTCATGCTTTCTGTCGGTAATTACTGCTGCAAAAATTACGAATTATTTAGTCGTCATTTTCGCAGATTTGCAAATACTCGAATCGAAATTTCAGAGAATGCCTTCAGTCCACAATTCAATATTCTGAGGAGCCGCTCGTCAAATGCCCATTTCAGGGAACGCATACTACATGCGATGCTTGCATGCAAGAACGGGAAATCAAAGCCGTAAAACTAAGCACTAATTAATTAGTTAGTTTCTGGGTATGCAATGATTGTCAATGTCAATAAAATTTTTGTTTTTGAATATTTAGCTAGTCTCAAAGGAATTGTACGAACAATATTTGTCGCGGTCAATTGACCAAGCTGAGTTGAGCATACAAAATGCTTTTCATTGCAAAACAGCTGACTGCCCTGGGTGGTGTGAAATTGAGGCTGACGTTAACGATCTAAATTACGAGTGTCCAGTTTGCAAAAAAACTAACTGTGTCCAGTGCAAGGTAAGGTCAAAGGCCAATGCCTTATAAAATTGGCAGCAAAACGCAATAAATTTTATTTTCGATTTAAGGCGATTCACGACGGCATTTCTTGCAAAGAATACCAAAGCATGAAGCAGAAAACTGCCAATGAGGAAGAAGCGACTTCTGACGCCATAAAAGTACTCATCAAATCTTTCTTTCGTAATTAAGATTTTAGTCGGTAATTTTTGCTTTCTTTTCCTAGAAACTCATAAAAGAAGGCAAGGCCATGGAATGCCCCACCTGTAAAGTTGTTATTGTCAAAAACGGAGGTTGCTCATACGTTCGCTGCAAAGTCTGTAAAACTTCAATAATTTGGGGAACCGAATTAACTGCGACTGGTTGGTTCAGCTCATTTTTGTTGCATTTGATGTTTGCCTAGCGCTAGTACAAAACAACATCGAAATCCATGTATCAAAAAACTACACAAATCAGAAATGATTGAATGAAACCTAATCCAAACACAGACTAAAATAAATTCGCCCTAAAACCAGGGCTCAGGCTCAATCGCTCAATTAAGAAATTCTAGTTTCTCAAATTTTCAATTCGGCAAATTCATTCGCACAAAACCTTTAAGCCCCATAAATGGCCTTAATGGGGCTTTGTACTCTCAGAGTCAGATTCCGTTCGATTTCGATTCAACAAATCCTTTTGAAATTGCAAATAAGGCAAAAACCCTAAACTCTTATCGTCTAATGAACCACAGAAAACTGTTTGTATTGACTTGAGCTGAGTAACTGAACTCAGGATAAATCAAAGCCAAAGAAAGCCAAGTCGTAGTCGTAACTCGCAAGTCGTAAGTCCATTTGCCATTTTGCGATTTGGAACTTCCAAATTGAAAGGTGTGCAGAGTGCAGTGTGGACCAAACTGATAAGATTCACCATTCGCCACTCGCCAGTATACACAACCAACGCATACAAAAAACACAATGAGAGCAGGAGAACAGGAGGAGGATGAAGAAAAAAAGTCTGCAATGGCAAACGACAAGCAAATAAAATGTAATGCGGAAGTAAACTCAATACTACAATACCGGTCACTTCAATTCGACTTCGACTCTTCAACCCTTTTCTGCTCGACTTGGACATGGACTTCATCCCGATCTAAACTCGACAAGATAATCCAACCCAATCCAAATCCAATGAATTGAAATGGAAGACAAACGCAAATAGCAAATAAATGGCCCAGCTTCAGCTTCATCGAAATTTACAATCAAGAATCAAGTACAATACACCTCAAGAATATGTACATGCGCAGACTTATTTGTTTGCGTCTAAGTTGAACAAAGAGTGCTGAGTGCTGACGTGCTGAGTGAGTGGACATCAAACTCTAATGGCGCAAAAACGGACAATGAAATGAAAAACACGCAGTCAGGAGTCAGTTTGGGACTCACCACTAACTTCACATTTGAACTCCAAACTCGACTAAACTGAAGAGATTATCGAATCGAATGCCTGACAAAGAAGAGAGCAACAATTCGACCTAAGATTCTAATAAATTTGATGGGATGAATAGAAATCTTCTCTAATCAGAACATCACGAACGTGAACGGAACAAGCTCATTACACATTCAAATTTGAATTTGAGGCTTAATTTGATTCATCCAACAAAAGCTTTGATGTCAGGTTATTTGTCTGAAAATGAAATGAATTGGAGATGGAGATGGGTTTTTTCATCCAAATTCTAAATCCGCCATAAATCGACTACACTACAGCTGTTTCAACTTAAGTTGGATTTGGAATTCAGGCTTACCGAATTTATTGCTATTATTCTATTCTATTCGATTGTTGGAACAAAAAAATACTGCAACATAATTTGAGCTAGAAAACAGAACACAGTTAATTAACATTGTTACTGTTCGTCTTGCAGTTTGGCCGTAATATTTAGTATTTAATGGCACTACTCGACCAACTTAATTAAATCTCCCAGCAGAATTAGCAAGTGCAATATCCTACATAATTGTGAGTATATTGGACTAACTGACAATTTTCGCAATTGAGAATTTCCTCTATTTTCCTATTGTAAGTATGTGCTCAACTCGAACATGACCCAGACTTCGCCCACTCCATTCTAATTTGTTCCATTGTTGTGTTTGAACTAATTATTGACATTGACTGTTGTGTGTGTGAGCTTCAAGCTCATTATCATTCACACAGCTTCATTTCATTATTGAGACTAAAAAATAGGAGCTACAGGCTACAGCTAATTGACTAATAGTGAACAATACCAACAACAAACCTCAATGCAAAGTTTGAAAAGATAACAATAGGTGTGACATTGTGCATTTTTGTGCATCTCAACAATCTCAAGTTAGTAAGGCCGCCACCTTCTTCCACGTCCAATACTTTGCAGTGCAGATCTGGAGAGGAGATTGCAAAATTTAGGTGAGGCGAGCGAGGCAAACCACATTCTTCGTCTCGCTCACCTTAACTTTGTAACATTTTGTAGTAAGCAACTTGCAAAAGTTCGCAAAATATAAAATGCGTAAGTGTTAGTAAGCAAAGCGTTAAAATGACTGACTCTCTGGGCTTACGAATACCCTGTGGCGCCAACCTAACTGTAATTATTACAATAAAGTAATAGTAATTAGCTCACACACAGCCTGAGTATATTCTATTTTTCTATTACACAATGCCCACTTTGCCCACCTTAAATCAAATCAAAAATACACGATGCACTCACTCCACGCATAAAATAAAATATGCAACGCATTTGCATCTTGCATGACTACTGCTGTCAAAACAATTTTTCATTTCATCTCGTCGTCGGTCACACTCACTTCATCTGATCACCTTGCAATCTAATCACTTTTTGCTCCACAGCCACACCTTCTAAGATTCAAATTTTGCAATCTAACAATAGGGTCTGGTTTAAACCTATGCTTACTCAACTCTGTTGTCATTGTCAAGTTGATGTTGCAATAAATCGTTGCCATTTTAATTGTTGAAATTTGAAACACCAACACCAAGCAAGCAATGTAATCTGAATTTTGCCATAGCTCTGTGTCGTCCGATGTCTGGTCGCTCGCGCTCGGATTCTGTGTAATCCATTTCTATAAATTCGGTTGGAAAGTTGGAATGTTGGACATTCCAATCCGATTATTTCTCAGCCGCACAACAATGGATGAAATTCGCCAAGAATTTAATTAACAGAAGAATAAACCATGCAGATAAAGTTAACAACAAGGAAGCTTGTCAAGATGAACTGCACTGCACGGTTGGTTTAGTAGGGTGTTGGTACTGACGGAAAAGCTATTAGAATGATTGGTGAGCCTAATCACGACAATCAGGAGTCGCTGACGATGAGCTGGTCTGGTCATTACTTTGCTAACTTCACAAATGTGTGTGCAAATAAAATAAATCGGTTTGACTTCTCATTTTGTACCAACTGCCAAGTCCACAAAGGAAAAGCAGGCAAGCAAGCCAAGATTTCAATCTAATCCTTCCTGGGTCCTACTCTGCAAATTTCCAAGCCATTTCATACTACATGTACTAATCTCGTACTCTCGTCTCTTCAGATTAGTAGTTAGGAGCCAGCTCATTAATTTTGCACAATGTTCCATGCCCTTCTTTTGCTAAATCATTTGAGAATTATACATATTTTAGCAATTTGTAATCTGCAGAAAGCCGAGCGCCACCAAAATTGGCACGACGCACGCATTTTCATTTTGCACAAGTACTTACCCAAATGAGGTATAAAATAAAAAGTCATGAACTGAGTTAATTGCAAATGAATGAGATTCAAAGCAAACCTATTCTGACTATTCTCATTGTAAATGCTAATCCGGGATCCGACTAAATAAAATGCTGGTGCAGTGTTATGCTCCTGCTCACTAGCACACTCAATTTGCAAAATTTTATTTGCGATGAGAGGATTGAACGAAATATTTAGTTTTTTCAATTCTAACTAATTTCCGCTTCCGTTGAATCGCGAATCGTGATTCGTGAATCGCTGGAGTTTACTAATGACGAGAATTTGAAATTGCAGCCTCAGAATTCAAACTCAGCATTAAGTCTGATTGTGAGCTGTATTGCAAATCCTGAATTGTGATTGCGAACTGTACTACAAATGTACAGAGCAAAGCATACTCTTGTAATTTAGCAATTTCTATGCAGCCCAAGCACAAATCCTTGCTTAAAATTCACCTAGACCTAGCCCTAGCCTTTTAGCCAAGGATCAACTTTATGTTTATAAGCCCACAAATCCCAGGACCAACACGTAGCAATTGAAATTGCATGACACATTTGCATTCAAATCGAATTATTAATATTATTTATTGTGACTTTTAATTTCCTTGTACTTTCCTCACCAAAAACTAAGAGAATTATTATGACAGCAATAGCACTGAATTCATTAAAAATACAAACAGTTGAGTTGAGTTGGCTGTGGCCCTCATCGTCAAAAATGTGACTAATTTCACTAATTTGTATAATCCACACATTACGCAATAGTAAATCTAACAGTAACATTAGAGTCAGTCAGTCCGGGCTTAGGTATCAGGTGAACCGTTTTAATTGATAGATCCTTCCTTCCAATCCAACCTTAAATCTATTACGCACATGACAGACTAATTAATTGCTTCATTTCTATTTTTATTGCTCTGATGTAAAAGTGGTCATAATTTCGGATATCCTCCTTTTCAATTTATTTCACCTTCGTTTCCACCTACAACAACAACCACGCCCGCAGTCCGCTCCTCCAGGACTTCAAGTCTCAAGGAACCTATACCTAGTCCGATGAATGAATCACGAACGATCCATTTAGAAAATGAATTTTATTGCTTTTATCAATCAAATTAATTTGTACCTTCAGCCTGGCCTGCGTACTTGTCTTTTTCTACCATCTACCTGATTGCAAATTTAATTAAGGAAAACCCATTAAGCCGACAAGCCGAGTAGTAAATCGAACCCTTTCCATTTGCTATTCCAACCATAGGAAACCGAATACCTACCGAACCTTGCACATATGATTCACGAATGACTAAAAATGACCAAAGTTGACGTGACGATGATGCATAAAGCTATCCAGACGAATAATTCGCAATTCGGTCGAGTGATTTTGCCCATTCAAAAAACTCAGGACCGAAAACTAAGTTCCGTCCGGTGATCGTGGCTCAATCGCTCAACCAGACAAACAAAACCGGAACCGGATAGCCATAGCCAAAATGTGTGCGTGGCATGGAGAAAAATAGAGACTCTTTCTTTTTGCCAGAACAAGCCGAGCAGAAATCAAAAAGACAAAATCGAAAATTCAGGGGTAGGGGCAGGAAATCTGCAGTCTTTTTAGCCCCACAAATTCTACTATTTTAACTTCAAAAAATATAGTAGTAGTTGGCTTCACAAATCGTAATTAAATTAAAGCAAAACCACGTGCGCAATTACCAACACATGTTTCGTGTTTGCGTGAGTAGAGCAGAGCAGAAAGCTATAAAAATTTCAATGCAGTTCATGCTAGCACAACAGTAATATGCTAGTATGCAATGTACACAACTAAAAAATCTAGTTTTGCACAGACTTCATACTGTATCCTTTATCATTCATCAATTCAATGAAATCAAATGCAATGTCCTTTTTTTTGGCTTATTTCCACTTATGAATGAGAGGAAGGTAGGATTAGCATGTCAATTCGACACTATTTTTGTCACCATTCTTTGCAAAAACTTCAAACTAAAACTGCACACATTTTACCCATTCATTTCTCTCGTTTCTCAACCCTTTTTGCTTTCAATTCATAAACCTCGAATGCAAAATAATGAAGAGATCGCACGGGACGCATGGCGTGGACTGCTCTTTTGTCAACCTAATTTAATTTGCGGTGACTGGCTTTTTATTTCCAATGTGAAAATTTATGTTCACTTTGTCGACTTTATGCACATTTTCCGCATCAAAATTATACACACTTTTTCTTTTAGCAAGTGTTAACAATGAATGACCACTTATTTTCTTAAACGATTACGCTTACGACGAACTGGCCGCAGGTTAAACTAAAAGCGCAAATTCCCCTTAATTCCTATTTTGCAAGTTTTTCTCAGGTTCGCAGTTCGCAATTTGACACGCAAGTAAAGTAAAAAATGGAAATAATTATTCCTCCTGAGAATGCGAATCAAAAGAATAGCGAATTTCCGAATAATTAATTAGTCGTGAGAATTGAACTCTCAAACAAAGATTCAAGATTTTTTGCATTTCTGCAAGCTTACCTTCCCAGCCGCCTTCTTGTATCTCAGCATGGCCTGATGAATGAGGTCTCGGACCAACATCTCTGGATTGGGACAGGGCACAATGACCCTCACATTCCCAAAGCACACTGTCACTTTCATCTTCAACAATGTTGACGACGACGACGACGATGTCAACAACAATGTTCCTCCGGGACCACTTGTACTACTTGTACTTGTACCACTCTCTTCTTCAGGACGACGACGACGACTGTTTGGCGGTGGTGGTGAATGTCTACCCATTCGTATACTTGTCACTTAATTTACCATTCAACGACGATCAACCATTACAGTCAGTGAAAATAGCAACAAATAATGACAACAATCTCAAATTGCTTGTCTGCCACTGCACTGCCTGCTCGTCAGTGCCAGTGGCACCAATTTTTCTCTTTTTTTCCGTTTCTCTAATAAAAATAAACGCAACGACGACGACGACACAGACAGTATTATATATAATTCACTTTCACTCCAGCGCAGCGTGCAGCAGTAGGAGAAGAAGAAGGAGAAGAATCACAATTTCACAATTGCCAATAAAAACAACTTAACCCGTCAACAAATTGTTAGGCACCTTCCACTTACTTGCACTTCCACTCTGGCTTGGTGAGATAAGTAGAATTGTAGAATGTCGAATTGCGAAAAACTCTCCAAAAACGTCCAAACTTTTTCGCTAACTGCAACAGTTCACTTAATTTTCTATCGAAAATCGAAGAGCCGACGCCGACGACGACCCACTCAGCACTGATTGCTGGCTGAGTCAGCAGTGGAAGTCCAGTCAGTTGCTGTGTCCACTATTCCGGTCCCGTCCAAGATAAGCCAGAAATTCGCATAATAAATCAACAATTAAATTCTTATCATGTTTTCATTACTCACACCAAATCACCAAACACACACACATCCATGGCTCTTCCGTTCCGTTTTGGCTCAATTCCCGGGAAATTGTTTCGGGCGCGTAAAGTTCCTTCTTCCTTCTCGTTGCAACGAAAACAATTATTCCAATTCCAATTCCAGCAGTATGCAGTAGCGCTGTCAATACGTCAATATTTATGTTGATATTTACACCAATAAAATGTTGATTGTTGATGTCCAGCTCCAGCCAGCAACACGGAGATCCATTGTTGTTGCTGCTGAATTAGTGAATTGGCCGTAAATGGCGGTTAGCACAATAGTGTGAGTGTGGCCAGGCCAGGCCAGGTGTCCCCCAAAAAATTTGTTGCCGTTGGAGTTGGTGCCGTGAGTGCCGTTTTTCCCCTTCGTCCGTCTTCTTGACGCTCTAAAATGAAACTGACGGTCTTTTGAGACTAGCGAGGGTTGTGTGTGCTTGTGGCAATGGCAATTCCAATGCACGGCACAACCCACAGAGACAGTTGAGTCGACAGCCACAAATGTTGAATGCTGTTGTTGAAAATGCTGAATGCTGATGCTGAATGCTGCTGAAATATTGGCGTCGTAATCGCAGTAGTCGTAGTCGTATACCAGCAAAACAAGGCAAGGCAAGGACACCGAATACTGCAGCAAGACCTCGTTGAAATTTTGGTATAGGCCAGGCAGGTCGGCAGGTGGGATAAGTCGTCAACTCTTTTCTGTTTTGTTTTACCTGAGTAGATTTTTAATATTAGGTTCGTAGTTCCTGAAGATAATCCTTAATCCTAATCCTAAGTAACAATACAGGTAAAAACACAACGCGATGCGGTGCGAAAAGTAAAATAGCTTTAGTCTTATGTCATACTCGTACCTTTACTTCTGCGTTGCGTTTTGCGTTGTGCTTTGTATTTGCCCTCTGAATCAGAGGATCGCAATCGCCATCATCGTATTCATAGTTTTGCAAAAAGTTTGGATTCATGAGTTTTTGCTTCTAGGTGTGATGAATGAATGAATAATCTGCTTGTCTTCCAAGAATCCTAGATGATACAAGAATTGGCCTGTCTTTGTTCTCCGGGGATTTCTTGAGGTTCAGGTTCACACCACAATGCAATCCGAGTATCCCACATGCATCCTTCCTACATCCACTTTTAAAACACTTAAATCGTGAGTGATGCCGTTTTTGCAAGAATGCAGGTAAAATTCTGAAGCACAATGGTCAATTGGAAAGACTCAAATAGTCTTCTTCTTACTTCCTTCCTTCTTTGGCATAGTTTACAGGAACTTGACAGCTGACGATGACGAATACTTCCGTTTCGCCTCGCCTTTGTTCAAGTTGTAAAATCGTTCTGGCAGGTAGTAAATTATTAATTGCTGAGGTAGGCAGATTAGATTAGTCACTAGAGTAGAATTTGGAGCTAAGCAAAGAAATTCTGGATCTAACCTTAAGGTCACTAAAAGATGGCGAATCGTAATTAATTATGTAAAAAGTTCAATGACTTTTATCAACTCATAATGCAAAAACTAAATTGCGTACTCAATTTTAATGACCAAAAAATTGACAAAGCTATGACTCCGACTTTTTGATTGAGTCTCTGAGTCTCGTACTCGTAGTGTTAATTGGCGTCGTATGACTCATCCAGAAAATAGAATAATAGAAACTAGTTCTGTTCTAATAAAAAAAAGCACAACAAACTGGCAGTAACAGTCCCATCAAAGCATTCCCACTATTAAAAATTCAGACACTCTTAAAAGAACAGCAGCAAACAATTTTAATATCAACGAGTACATCTGGCCAAGTCGTTGAGAATTCTCACACTCAATTGATTTTTCACATGCATTTTGAATTCATTCTTATTCACCAGGTAAACCAATTTAGGGCTGAGCTCATGCCCCCCCCCCCCATCTCCTGAATTTGTCAGATTCTGAGAGTGTGTAACATACAATTGGTGATTTAATATAAATATAGTAGCTGTGCCATTTTATTCATAAACTTAATTTTTCCTTGAACTTCATTTCTCACCTCTGAATGAAAATTGAAGGAGAAAAGGTGAGTGGACTTGGACTTGACTTGACTGTATTATTTGCAAAAGTCTGACATACGTATTGAATGAACAATGAACGAGAAAAATTTTATTTTGCAAAAGTACCTCTTGAATCCTGCTCTGACTTCTAAGACGGAGCCGAGACGAAATCATTTTTATTTTTACTTCTGGGGGAAGAGGACAAGTGTAAGTGCAAGTGGCGGTGGCAGTAAAAAGTTGTAAAGTTGTGATGGTTAATGTTGGACTTCCTCTCCTCCTCGCATGTCAAATTGAGGTTTCCTTTGTTGTCGTAAAAAATGATTAAAGTTCCGACCGACTCCCTGTAAGTGTCATTTCATTTTCAATTTGATTCATTCATTTGCTGGCTGGTTGAATTCTCTACTATCTCTACTACTTCAATTCAAACTTCAAACTCAACAACTTTTCTTCCAGCCGAGCCGTTGCGTTCTGCATTTGAATGAAAATAAAAATGGTTATGACAGACAACAAATGCTAAACAAAACACTTTTCGGTGACATCAGACAAGAATTTAGAATAGATAATTAGTAGTTTTGCATCACGCAATAATGCAGAGCTAGGCAGAGTTCGTCGAGTCAGGAACAAAAATAAGGTCTTGCAAAATTTTAAATTTTTTTGCAACAATTTGCAAATTCGGAAAGGGCAACGAGAATCATGTTTTTGTGAATTTTCTTGATTCAGATTTAGAAACTTTTTTGGACTTTCATTTTCCCCAATTTGAACAGGGTATTTAATTACCCTAATTTAGCTGGTGCAATCGTCGTAAAGCTTTGCAATGCGAATGCTAATAAATAATTTATTAGCAAAATCTGCAAGCAAGATTCTCAATGGCAAAAGGTATAGTTGATTGCAAATTGATAGTTTGATTCGAAATCATTATCTCAGACAAAGCTAAGGTTGAAGGAGAAATCAGTGGCGATTGGTGATTAAAAAATGGCAACAAAAAATATATGAAAATATGGAAATTTCACATCTGTGTGAGAACTTTACACACGCCTCCACCTCCCAAAAGTTATCTTGTCTGTCGAGTTTCGTCTTACTGAACAATAACATAATTGCAGCAAATGAGCAAATATTATCTTGATCTCACAAAATGACAACGAGAAATTGTGACTTGACTGACTCATACTCATCCATCTGCTGCGTGCAACTGCAAATTGTGTGCAAATGAAAGTTGCATCTTTATCCACACAGAAAACATGACGTATAATTTGACGAAGACGTCCCATCAAGATCAAGTCTAAATTCGCAAAACGCAATATTTCGCAAAATAAACTATGCACAGAATTCGTCGTGACCTGAGCTAATTTTTCTGCCTCAGCTTGAAGGATTTTAACAAATGTCAAGTCAAACGCAAGTCCTGAATTGAATGAAAGCAAAATGTACACAAATTAAATAGAACAGGAAGTGTAGAAATAAAGCTCATCAAAACTTTCTACGCCCAAACGGTGAAACGGTCTTCAACATTTAAATGGACGGTCCCACTCCCATCCCCCACATAAGAAAAAAAAATTAGAATAATCTCACATTCACATTAGTCAAGGTTAAATTTGCAAAAAATTTTTTTTATAAGATTAGCACTAGCTCTGGATGGATTTAATTAATCGTGAGGTGACTCTTTGCAAGGTAGAGATTTTTACCACCTTGAAATCTTGCAATTGTATGATTGGTCGTGGTCGTGATCTACTTGCATATTTTACTGGTTATTCATTTGTCTGTTTGACTGTCGCTTTTGTCTTCATGAGACTCTTAAAAATTCCTATTCGCTCCTCAATTGCAGTCGCTGCAGATCAAGCTTAACTCATCAGAGATTAAAACCAAATCGCAAGACCTAGTTATTTGCCCGCTTGTTTGTTTGTTTCTTTGTTTCTTTATTAGAGTGATATTCCACAGCAGTTCTAATTCTGTAACTAATGTAAAGTTCGAAAGTGTCGATCATGAATTTCATCTTTTCATCGAGGGTATAAGACAGGCCGGATACTTCAAATCAAAATTTTGCAATTTGCCAATTTCATGAAACCTACTCCTCCAAGAAAAATATTTTTTAAAAAAAACTTTAAGCTATTTGAATTTTTGAATAATGCAATCAAAAATCAACGGTTTAGTTTGATTGAGGTTAGGCTCTTCCTGGCTGATAACTTTTCAAATTCAATTCTTACAACTTTGTGCCTAACTCATTTGTTGCAATTTGCAAATATTGCAACACTAAATTTAACCAATAGCGTAGCCTTTAGGTATAATTGAAGATTAAGAAGACTGGCAACACGAAGTGTTACCAACCTGGCCGTGGCAATATTTCCAATCAGAAGTAGTACTGATAATTTGTCTAAATTTCAGCTCAACCTTTGAAACACCTTGAAGAAGGATCGAAAATAGAGACAGAGAAAGGTAATGAAATTATATGAACTAGCTCTGGCGTTGGCGACATTTTCGGACTTTGATTAGGCTTGCGATTTACGAATAATTGGAGTCGACAAAAATTACAGTCTTTTTGAAATTATTGCCGGCAATAGCTATTTGTTGCCAAACATTAAGCTTGGATGTTTTCTAGGTGTAATTTCTGCAAGGTATACAAAAGCTTTTCACTAAATCTTCACTAAATAAATGTAGTATTGTTTGACGCAAGTAACTGCTCATTTATTCACCAATTAAGTTCGCAAATTCAATGTCTGTCCATCAATATAAGTCAATGGGGGGGGGGGGGGTACAGTAAGGGAAAAAAGAAACGAATTTAGTCGATTTAATATTAAGGTCTTTAGATTTCCTAAATTTCCATTTAGCGCTAACGAACAATAATTAATTGGCTTTCATTGCACCTTAAATAATTTCACAATTTTAGCCTCAATTAATTGATAGACTCTTTAATTATTTAATTAATCTCACTCAAATTTGTCGTGACGCTTTGCTTTGCTTAACCAATTTATTTGTTAATGCTAATCTCAGTAGGGCTAAACGCTAAAAGCTCACATTAAATGTTACGGTGCAGGTGCAAGTGCAGATATAAGTTTATTAAAGGTATTTAAGCACATTTGTAAGTGTAAGATGTTGAGACCATCCTCTTTTGAAATTACTATGATTTGCAATGACATTTTGAAATTTGGATAATTATTTGATGATCAATCAAATGTCTCAAATTCTGCTTAATACTTATTTTTTGGACGAATGAACAGAAGCATTAAGTAAATTATTTTTTGGAAGGACCGACGATTTTAAGCTAAACATTTTTCACTCAACAAAAATCTAAGTTTAACTGTTTTATTGAAAACAGTTAATTCTGAAAAGCCTGACCAAATATTGATTGAATAAAGCCATTACCTACCTACCTACCTAAGTGCTACTTGTTAACTATTGTAAGTAAGTACACACTAATGAATGGTTTGATTTTAAATATAATTTGATAATTTTTATTACAAGGCTTTTCTCCATCCGGGTTGTAGTTTTTACTTGCTCTTCAAATTCTCAACTCTGAATTATTTAAGCTCTCAAAATTGCTCCCACGCTAACAATGATGCTCGTGATGATAATGGGCATGTAATTTGCAGCAACATTTTCTCCATGATTGACTCCGCTTTCTTTTTGCTTCGTCTGGTATTCGGTGACACCGCCACAAAATCTAGTCTTGTCGATTCCCTCTGAAAATACAACGAAAAAAGAGATTTCAAATTAAAAATAAATTGAAACAAATTAAAATAAATGTCAAAATTCTATACAGAACTGGCTTAAACATTTGCAACTATTTTTAGACAGATATGCAAAATCAAATCCCACAAATCCTCTTTCTTTCGTTCAAAGTTACAACTCATGTTTTGATATTTCTGAATGGAACCTGTTGTTCGCTCAAAATAATAGCTCAGGCAGTTAGTATTTTGGTAAAATTTCGGAGAAAGTCAGCTCGCATAGTTTTCTTGCAAAATTTGTCATACCCTTGGCGCAGGGTACTTCAGCATTACAAGGGAGCTGGAATCCTTTGTCAATTGCACAAACTGATCCAACATTCCCGTAGCACTGTGCCGTAGTTCCAGTAGTCACATTCTCTGTATTGGAGAAGGGAAACGCTGTTTTACAGGCGCAGACGCTGTGGTCCTTGTGGCAGGTCAAGTAGGGGGCCTTGAGTCCTAAACATCCTTTGCTGTTCACCAGAATAGTTTTCTGGGTGCTAATATATCCTTCTGGGTCCGGATTATTTGGAGGAACCGAGATTTGGCTGGCGATAATATCTGTATCCGATTTATGAATTGCGGTACTCAATGCGTCTGAAGCTGATTTTTCGGCTGAAGTCCCTTGAACTTTGTACAGGGCGTCGGCTGCGTCTGACACGGGTCTTACATATTTGTCATAAAAGGCTGGGTCACACGGCTTGCCTGGCTCGCAGTAACAGCAACCCACAAAAGCGATGAACAGAATACTCAATCTCAACAAGGAAGACATGACACTGAAAATAAAAACAAAAGAATTTCAGATTTATTACACAATATTATTACACAGTATTCAAGAATGGAATTCTCGAAAAGTGAGCTAAAGAATTTATGGACTGTTTGATGATGCTAACCAAACCTTTTAACTTACTGGGCGAATTGGGATTACTGAACAGATATTTTTTTGACAACCTATCGATTCTAGAAATTTCACCTTATTTACAGGAGGAACCAAGGAACACAAAACGCAAATATTTGCGATATCCGGGAACAAGTTTCCAACGGTTTAGGCAGGAAGAGAAGGGATTACTGCGTAATTTCAGGGTTGCGGCCGTTGACTGACAAGAAGTGTTCGTGGCAAAATAGAATCGTAGTCGTATCATCAAAATTGCAGATTTTTCAAATGAAGTGGTGAAAGGATGGGCACTAGCTGCCATTGTGCTTTAACGAATCCTAATTTCCTAACGAAATCTCAAGGAGACGCCCTCAGGCTCTAAAAACAGCAATTGAATTGCGAATATGCTAATGGGATTGAGTATTGCAAATGCCAGACATGGAAATAATAAACTGCTCCAATCCTACCAACATGTAAACAAAAATGACGACGGCAGATTTGCAATCTATTTTAAAGAGCTTACGCAACATTCACCTGGCAAAAAATTAGCAAGTATTACAGTAGAGATCAACTTTTGCGTTATGGTTGACCAGACCAAGATTTTACTATCAATTTGTATGCAGCAATGCAGTCATCTGTGTATCAGTTTTGACTTTGTCAATGTCAGCAAGCAACATTCGTCATTTATACAACGTATGCGTCCAAATTTATTCGTATTAATTGCAATTTGTATTTTATAAAATTATATTTGCTTCGATTGGCGCTGATAGATTCGATAAATGTCCATGCTTATCAAAAATTCTTGAGCTGTATGTATGTGGCGTGCGACATAATAATAATACAAATTTAGGACGAAACAATTAATTTGATTAACTTTCCACCCGAAAAGAAAATTCCTCCAGAAAAACGAATGGAGGAGGGGCAGTTTTTGCAACAAAAACTGCCAAAGTCAAGCCGCATATCTCTGCTTACTAACTAATAACTCAACAAGATTTTACTCGTAATTGGAAATTGAAATGGGCAAATTTTAGCAAGTTTGCAATGCATTTAATCCCATTTTTATGTTCTTATCAAAATCAAGGTTGGCTTGGGGGACTTGCAGAATTCGCTAACGATAGAGCAGAGCACTAGACTTTTCCTATTCAATTTTGTAGTGTTAACATGAAAAACATGCGCAAAGTTTTCGCGAAGGACATCCTCAATCCTCTCCTCATTCACTACACTAATATGTAGCCAAACCAATGCCAAATTCCAAATTGCAAAAACCTGACTCATAAAAAGCGTCTACAAATTTTCCATCTTCGTTGCAGTCAAAGACGCGAAAAAATTATAAAAATTGCTAAACCAGAATATTCTTCACTCAAAATGAGGAATGCTTGATTCAATTTTACAAAGAAATTGCAAATTGCAATTTCATTGCAAGCAAGGATGATCATTTGCAGAAAAATAAAATCGCCACTTACATTCGCAGATGACTCACTCGTACTCGGGTTGAGTCACTTGTAAAATGAAGGTGTGAAAATTGCAAAAATTCACGAATTGAGTTCGGCTACGAATTCGACTAGGATTTTTGATAATTGTATGGATTTTTTGTAATAAAATTTATGTAGTGTGTGCAGATCTTTGAAATCTTTTGAGAAGAGAGAGCCGAGTAGAATAGCAGAATAAAGATGATGAGCTTCGTCGCTACCAAGTGGCTAGAATGCACTAGACTTCTGTGGAGGCTTTGCAAATTTATTTGCACAAGGCAAACGCAACGGCTGCCAGATGACGAAGGAGAAGCGCTAAGCGCCGGGAGTAAGGAAACAACGCCCTTGGCATGAGGTAAGGCGAAAAAAAATTCAGAGAAGCTTGCAAAAAAATTGCGTTGAGTTTTGAGTATAGACGCAAGCAGAAAAGCAGCAAAGCGCCGGTATTAGTACTACAGCCTGAGTCTACAATACAGTGCAGTTTCTGCTAACAAAAGAAGATCTTAAAAACCAACAAAATCTAAGAAAATTTGCAGATTTCTGTGACGAATCAATCTTATCAATCTTTCATTTCAACTTGATGTTATTTGCAGAAATGTTGCCTTTTGGAAATACAAGAATGGGCAAAATTTGAATATAGAGACGCCGAGCCGACCCTCCCTATCCTACTAATCAATCCTACCCTGTCCCAGCAAGAAGTACTGAACTAAAAACTAATTCCAATAATTCATTCAACTCCATTTCACTAATGAATCTATACTGCCATTAAAAGTTTCAAGGAATTGTTGAGGGAAAATTAGGGTGAAATTGAAGCCTAAAATAATTCCGTCATATTTAGTATGTTTTTGGCTAAAAAAAAGTCAAACAAGATAATGAGAACAAAATATATTAAAATAAAAAAAATCAATTTCGTTGCCATGATTTACTACTTTTTTTGTCGACTTTTGACTCCGCACCTCACTTGAAAAATAACAATGTTGGCTTGAGTCAAAGTTTTGATTCAGCTGTCGGTCTAGTCCAGCGCAAATTGTCTGCAGAAATCTTTGAACCGAGCTCGGCTGATTGCACAATTAATTATCAGGAATGGCCGACGAAGAGAGGCCCTCTCTATCAGAAGGCGGCAAAATGTAAGAAACCAAGAAACAGAACTAAACGTTACCGGATTGAAACGAACTGAAAGTTCGGGGGTTCTGATTTTGCCTTGATTTTCAAACAGTAATCTCATAGTCAGTGGCACTATTCTTGTGGTCGTAATCGTAGCTTGGAGCGTGTATTACTTCTGGAAACGTAGGGGAATTAATCTTCGACGACGTCAGCGGGCAGGTAGAATTATTCAGAAAATTCAGAAGCGCATTGTAGTAAAAGAAACGGACAAAGAATGCAAATGACTCGATTTGAAATAAAATAAAACTCTTGAAAATTATGTCTACTTTTGCAGAGGCACAAGCTGGGCAGCCTGGAGCAGCGGTAGTACCCGCATCTTCGACACCTGGTGGGCAACCTGCCGGCCTCGGGAACAGCAGCCCAGGAGAGTCCCTACAGACACCCGGATCGACCGATTCAAGGCCAAATTCAACGGTTCTCCAACCTACCGAAGCATAGTCGTTCATTTATGTTCATCATTACCAAAGGGCTAATTTGACTCACTTATACGTTAAATATTGTGCAAATTTTATCGTCAGACATCAGTTGAAAATCCTGTTAAGACCACAATGATCCGGAGACTGAAAAGCTAAAACTGTTAATAAATTGCTGAGTCGCACAGAATTTCGCCCAAGTGGCTTAGAATTTTGAATAGTTTCTGAAAAAACAAGCATCCTGGTAACTCTTATTAAAACAGATTTTTTTTTTTTTTTCTAATTTTTATTTCAATTTTATTGAACGAACTTGGACGAAATAACAAAAATTAAAACAGAAATTATATTATGGCAATGGAGATCTTAGCCCACCAGCATCTCTGTAAGCGCTGGTAGGACAGAATCTAAATAAAATGCAGCAAAGCAGCATTACTGTGCATGCACGAAAGAGAGATTGGATAATTGTAAAATTGTAAGCTTAACTCTGATTAATAAATGTGAAATTGAATTGTGAGGTTGAACGCAAGTGAAACGTGATTTTGAAAATTTTGCATTCAAAATGCAGGGGAAGAAGTGTTTAAATTCAGTGT
>JAQGCM010000360.1:0-27434 GCA_034699705.1 Hymenaphorura dentifera | reverse complement strand
ATTTTCTTGTCTTCCAAATTTCTTGAAAAATTGTCTTAATTCATTAACACATTGTATCTTTGTTTTACTTTGAGCATTGGCTTAGCGTTGAACGGATCATTTACTATTGAAGATCTGTTCTCTGTACTTTTGTGTTGAGTGGAAAACGGATTTACTTACCAAGTGTTAAATTAAATAACTAAATTTACTGAATTACATAAACCGAATTCTCTGTGTGCTGCAGTGTGTTCGTAGGAATAACTATAAGCTCACTTTTCAATTGGCTCGGCACTTGACAGGCCAATGATTGAACGACGAAGTTTGATCATAAATTCCTCGAATTGAAGTTCTAAATTTTCTATCGCATATTACTACGAGTAACTAGTAGGTCGTGCAGGTAGCGCCTAGCGGATGCCCGGAATTATGGATTAAGATTTTCAAATGAATTCGAATTGTAGCCGGCTTGCTCAGTATCTCAATGCTCTGTATTCTGTATTTTCTAATAATATATTATGCAGAGATGGCAATCAATACCGTAGAGTTTCTTCGTACAATCGAAGGGGTTGATCGAATCGAGTTTTTCCCGTACCCACCCAACGAATAAAGACAACCTGTAGGAACTTGTTAAATTTTTAATTGTCAAACAACTCAACGTTGAAATTTCTTTGCCTAAATTTTTTTGGCCTTCAACTTCTCATATTGCGGTGTGCAGCATTTGAAGTGCAGTGCACAAGATCATAGCATAAGACAAAAGTTTAACAGTTTATTATATTAGTGAGTTAGCCTTGATTCTAGTTGTAATTTCCTTGAAAATTTGTAGTGCAAAAAACTGATCTGTAATTTTGAGTCATTTTTGCTCCTATCGAATTCATTGGAGTAAAGTAGGACTGCAACTTTGTGGAGCCAGACATGCACTGTGCTTCTGCTATTATCTATTCTGATCTCCTTCTCTTTGATGATTTCAATGCAGCGACAGCAAGCCATACTTCCATTTAAGTGGTGCCTTAGATTTATAAGCACATTGCAGATGTAAATTACACAATTGCGTGAAGAAGTCGTTGAGTTGTGCTCACGCTTTTTTTATATGAATGAATGCGCCATAACAATAAGATGCTAGCGAGATCAGATCTGGAAACTGGAAGTTGTGAATGAGAAGAGATGCAAACTACAAAGAGTATTATTGAAACCCTGAACAAATTCCAACTTATTCAAATCGTGTTCTGGTATTCTGCTCAGCTCAAGTTAAATTAGGAGTCAGCCGACTGTCTTTTGTTAGTCTGTCACCTCGAAATCAGCAGAACAACGGAAATATTAATATTAAGTCCTGCATGGTTTAGTTTAGTTCTGCAGTTTCTGCAGTAGTGTTAGTGTTAGTGCTGGTGGTGGTGTAGTTCTAGTTCCCTTGTGTATTAGATTAGGCCAAAACGCCAAGTCGCACCGCACGCGTACGATCTTGTAAATACTCTGCAGAAGAAATGTAAACCCATGTAAACCAATCACAACAATCACTTATAATGTGACAAAAAATTAAATTTTCACGAAACTTCAGCTATTGAAAAATTTTGCATTTGAGTAAGAAGAGGTGCAGTGACTTGTGTAACTCCCGAATCTACAAGTCATCAACTTCATTGCTTAACCATACATTCAGCGCAGATTCAAGATGGGTTTAAAATTCTGTGAAGAATTGTAGAGAAACTTAGAAAGGAGCATGAAATAGAAATCCAAGTGCTCAACTCAACTTGATTTAGTTGGTGTTCAAAGTTGGTTAGGTCGGCGGATCGATATTACGTGTCTTGCCCGGAAATTAATATTAAGTGAGCTGACGATTATGCATGGTGATTGGTGATTGAATTCACATTATAGCTCACGAGAAATCAAGGCTATTTCTACTATTCTACTTCCCACCTCTGGATATGATAACTCAATTTCTTAATTCAAAATCGAATTCAGTTTGACTCATTTCGTTTCGTTTCGTTTGCCATTTCCCTGCAACGCAACGCACTAATTTTACTCGGTAGCTTAGTGCCAGGCACGGGGGAGGGAGGATTAGATATTTGGAAACTCTAATGAGCAACGTCACTAATAATTATTATTAGCACTCAATGCCCTGGAATGTGACCTTGATTTCTAAGGTGTTGCATGTCTTAGGCCAGGCCAAAAAGTCATTAAGATGAAGTGTGCAAAGAAATTGGAAGAAGTTGAGTGTTGAGTTGTTTGAACATTAACTAACTAGTGGAGTCGTCATTGTGGAAAAGCGTTGTTAAGCCAGCTTTTGTTTAAATAGTTTTCTCTCTGTCACCTCTGAGTTAGCAATGCTGGATGTGAACAGCTACATTCGGGTTTCAGGAGCATAACAATAGAAATTTAAGTCAACTGAACAACGGAAGTACAAGTAGTACCTGAGCTGCTGCAATGAACAAAGATAATGATTTTAGAACTTCGGGTATTTGCCAAAAAACACAACAGGGAGCCAAACAGGCCAAGCTAAGGACCTCGCTGTAGCTTCGGTTTCAGCATCGTGAGGGCAGAGAAAATCGAATTCGTCATCATACAGGAATCATTGTAGTTTTGAAGCATACGATAGTTTTGGCTTGTTCGATACTTGCAAAACCATACTGAACCGTATTTCACGAATACGCTCTCCCCTCAAGTTCTCATCGGTATTGCATTTTACTTGTAGGATACAAAGCCCACACATAGTGCCGTTATTGTCATTTCTAACTGAATGTTTTACATTAATAATAAATTTTAGAATGGAATAGTAAAAATAGAGTGCACACGCAACGTACGACTCGTTTTATGTTTCAGAGATTAATGGGATGAAGTTGACAAATCAAAGCTAGAATGAAGTCGTTGAAGAATATATAGGTTGGTCGTGCGTCAATTTAGGTTAGCATGCTGTCGTCTTCGAGCTGTTCAACATGTTTCAGGGCAGGGGTTTGCCCCTGAAACATAAAATAAAGGCTTTAATTACTTACAGGTATTACAGGAAGTGTCGAAATTTGAAATCCAATATCAGGATCGTAAACAGATTTGTACAATCCGCTGTCAATTCTCGACATTTGAAGTGCTCTTGACAGAATACTAAATTGTCCTCTGGTTTTGCCATCAGTCCCCTCAAATCAGCAGCATGTTACTGTTACCGAAGAAGCCAGTGCAAACTGGCATTGAAGTTCGTACTTGTGGTTACAAAATAAATTAGTCACAGTCATTAGCATCATACCTCAAAGAAGTTAGACCACATTTGCGCAATTCTGAAGGTTTTATGCTTCCGGAGTAATTTTAATTCTTTTGTTTTTTCTCCAATCTGAGTTCCTTAATTAAACATGTGGTTTATTCATCTAAGTAGTCCGAGCCCGACTTGAATATTTGAAGAAATTCGTAATTAGTGCAGGATAAAGCTAAGTTAGCTAAGTCGAGTTGCTTTAATTCAAGCCACTCTTGTGTGCAGTCAAATCACTATCACGTCCAAATAGACCTGACAGTCGTTCTGATGTTCTGAATCCTGAATGAACATTTAAGTGCATGCACATCCATACTTTACTCTTTTCGATTGGTTTGGATGGCTCAAGTTGAAATAATACTTTGTTCTGTAAAGTTTCTGTCAGCACGCAAAGTCTTCTGAGCAAACCAGAGCCAGTACTCACTACTCAAAAGTGAAGTTGTGCCAATAGAACTGTCGATTGACAAGAAAAAGAATGGACTATCATGTCCATGTATCGAGACTAATTTATTGAATCGAATTCTAAATTGAGCGTACGGCGAATACAAGCACAACGACTAGCGACCGATTGAGTTTAGTGTTCATATTAGTTACATGTGCACAAATTAGACCTCCAGAAGTAAATATGATGTATCGTTGTCGCCTTGTTTGTTTTTTGTGAATGCGTGGTACTTACTTCTCAATTAGGACGACATGCAAATAGCAGAAGTACATATTGGTGAACGCTGGCTGATACATTAAACTTTTAGAACATTACAAAAATACAAGTGTACTTTGTTAGTTTAGACTTGCAATGAAACCAATGGAGTTGATGACTTTTAGTTCAGTAGTTTTTCTATTACGATTAGTCTTTGTTCGGAAGTGATTTAGGACGGACAGTTTAGCTTAGGTGTGAAGGAGCACAGCCAGTTTTAGTACCTGAATTTTAAAATTTTGATGTGCCTTTGCACGAAAACGAAAGTGGAGTGAGTCATCAACGTCAGCATTCTGCACCTGATAAGTTAAAAGTGGTTATTGGTTGCAACGTTTTTAGTAGTGCCGGACCCTTTTTTATAAGCTTCAAAGAAGTTAGCCCTCAGCCCCTGACTCAATTTTGTTGCCTGACTGTGACTGAGATTATTGTCAACGATTGAGAATTTTGAGTGCATATTGGCTTTCTTGACCTTTGAAAAGACAATATTGTTAGTGAGATTAGTTTGTGAACTACTCTGCTCAAAATTTATCTGACGCTCAAAACCTTCTTGATGCTGCTCACTTCTGAACAATTTTGGAAAACATTGAACCGAGCTCAAAACGCATATCTTGTGTTGTGTTTTTTGGTTTGGGCTGGATGGACTGCCTGCTAGGATTTTATATTCTTCGATTATTTTGTTGATTCGATGGAAAAATAACTTATCCAATCTGCAGTGTCAGCAAAAAAATAAGGATTATTAATTAGGTGGTGTGTGTGAGTTGAATTGACTCATTCTGAAAAAGTGGACAAGAATAGTATAAGAAAAGTGCCAATTTGTTGAGTTGTTATTGTTTTGGAGACGGCTGGCTCCTTTGAACGGCAGTTCAATTTAGGGTGACTCATTTGAAAATGCCAAAGCGGACGAGAACAAACGGGAATGGGCCCGACGGTATGACTTGTGTTTACTCATAAGTTTTGCAAATATATCTTGTGCTGTTTGAGTGTTGACTCAAATTTTATGACGAATTGTAGTCTGAATTTTATATACCATAATTTCATTAAATTCTCGTCTTGATTTTAACAACGAAGGCTTAAATGCTGCACTTATACTGACCATGATGTTTGTACGTTTAGAAGGGGATGTGCAATATGCAGTAAAATTGGAGCAATGATTTTTTTTTTCGCTAGCGATTATATTTGTGATTGCTGTCGAATGCACCCAAATATCTGTGGGGTTTAGCCAAGGCAAACATCAATTTCATCAATACTTCGTATTTGGCGACAATTAAATGGAGAATTAATATCTCAATTCATTTATGCTCATGAATTTTTGTTTCCCATGTTTTGTACAGGACCAGCACATGAGTATGATCCAAAATTTAAGGGACCAATTGAAGAGAGAGGATGTACAGACGTCATTTGTCTCCTGCTCTTTATCGCCTACTTAATTGGCTGGGGAATAGTTGCTGTAATTGGTAAGCACTAAGTTTCGTTTTTGACAATTTAAACTTGTTTCCATTGTTGCAAACTGATCTACAACTTTGCGCACGATTACAGGCCATTGTATACTTTTTGACTTGAACTTTAATTTACCCACCTTCATTTGCTCATGTAATGCACACTACTTAAACGTGACTTGCCCGAAGATTTGACAGTAAAAACAAAAGCCAACCAAATTTGTTGTTTCTTGTTTCTGAATTTTTGAAGAAACAAATACAAATGTTCGATGTTTTCCTGCAATCCGGACTTTTTAATACGTCGCATCATTTTGCACATTGGGATTAGGAAGAGAAAGTTCGTTGACTTCGTCACTTTCTCTATGTATTGCTAGTATACAAGCCAAAACGCAAAAAGCAAAAAATCGATATGCAATACAATTTGTTTGTCTATTGAAATCAATAAAGTAATTTTCTTATTTGGACATAACTCATTTTGGTTCATACACACTTCACACACGTACATTATCTAATATTTATGGAGGTTTGCCAGGTTTTGCTTTTAATGCTTTTGATAGGCCTTCAAAAAATTCAATATTGATGGAACCCCAATTTCTTTGCCTGTGAACCTTCCATCTGATTCTACAATTGACATGCTTTTCTTTTATTCAAATCAGCATTCCGCATGGGAGACCCATCGGTTTTAGTTAACCCGGTGGATTCATGGGGTCAAAAATGTGGATTGGATCCTGCAGTTGCAAACAAATCTTTCCTGTACTTTTTCGATATTACCAAATGTGCCTCGACGAAAGTTATACTGACTGGATGTCGTACTCCGCAGGTATGTCTAAGGCAAGCCTAAAACCTATTCAAATCACAGGCAGCCAATACGATGTCGTTTTTGTTTTGTTAGATTTGCGTAGAAAAATGCCCTGATTACGGACCTTGGGCCCCTCAAGTGGATCTCTCGAAACGGGTGTCTGAAGATGAAATTAAGGACAAAATGATATGCAAATATGACGTCGATAAATCCAAAAAATCAGTTCAACAACTCCTTGACGAGAAATTATGTGCAACTTATGTACTTCCTTCGAAATCACGTAAGTTCAGCTACTAAAAATCGAAAGTACATCAATAGTTTGGGAAAATGGTTGACCTGATAAACAAAGCTGCTCTTCGTCTTATTTAAATGACCAAAAACTTGCTTCGGGGTCATCAAATATCAATATGTATCATGCCTTTGGGTTTGGGGCAAACGGATTAGTTTTGAATTGGACCAACAACTAATACAGGTCCACTACAATTTTTGATTTTTGCCGTAAGTTTATTTTTGTGTTATTGACCAAATTTTTTCATGCCGCTCAACTTGTCTGCGTCTTCGCAACTGTGATTCAAAATGAATTTCAATCCGTTCAAAAACATTAGATAATCTAACCCGAGTCAGAGCGTGGAGAAGCAATCCTATCAAAAATGTGAAAAGCATTCGTAAGTGTCTCAGAACTAACAAAACCAATTCACGTTGTTTTGTTTTGCAATTTGTCTGAAATGTATTGCTTTTGTAAAATTCGCAAGCATGACTTTATTATCTACCTTTAGTAAAACTATTACTAGTCAGTACGTTTTTTTATTTATTTGTTAGCTCTCGTTTTCACCTCTGCGCATGCAAAACACCCAATTTTTTCTCCTTTATTTGCACTCATTTGTAATTCTAGTAATTATTTAACTAAACCGCGCATAATTTGGTTGTAGTTTAATTTCATATTTACTCTTGTTTGCATTATGACGCGATCATTGTATTGGTGATTTTGTTTGCAAGTTTTAGTTGAGTAGTAAATAGTATCTTTGTAAATATGTCTAATTTGTGTCCACATTGTACTGTGTTGAGCGAATAGAAAAGTAATTTGAATTAATTATTTTAATAGTGGCCAGACGTTGCATACCAGATTACGTGGACAATTTGGATGACATCAAGGACATTAAAGGCATTCAAATCGAACAAATTACAGCCGGCGTCAATAAATTAGTTGAATTCATCAATGCAAAGGAGGTGAGTTTATTTAACAAAATACAAATAACAACTGAGCTGTATGAACGCTAACTTCATATTGCTGAAATTTCAGACCTTCGAAAACCTTTTCGACGATTTGCGTGCATCTGGCCATATCATTGCTCTGCTGTTGGTACTTGGAGCCACTGCATCTCTAATTTGGATTTGTCTTATGAGATGTTTTGCCGGAATCATGGTTTGGTTCTCCCTGCTTGGATCCATAGGAATACTTTCATTCAGTAAGTTATAAAAAGTCTTGGTATCGACGAAACATTCCAACTTTTTAAATAGCAATAGTTTCGTAAACAGCAACTTGAATTTTGGGAGGCTAAAGCTAAACTCCGATTAACTTAATAGGTTGCTACTACAGCGTTGTGAAATATCTCGAGCTCAAGGCCAATGAAGCTGAAGCACAAGAACTCATGGCAGCAGATGTAAAATCTCAAAAATTCATCACCCAAGAGGAATTTATTGGTCAATTTGAAACATTGTTGAAACTCAAGAAGACGTGGCTAATTTTTGCAATTACTACTGGAGTTATCCTTGCGATTCTTCTCTTTGTCGTTTTAGTACTTAGAAGTCGGCTTACAATTGCAATTGCTCTCATCAAGCAAGGAGCACGGTAAAGACTAAAGAAATGCAAACCTGATTGTGATATGACCGTTCAATTCACAATTATTAGTGACCTGTGTATACTATTTGTAATTGTAGAGCCGTTGGTGACATGACCTTCACACTGTGCTGGCCACTGACTCCATGGGTATTGCAACTCCTTGGAATTGGATTTTTTTTGGCTGTTGGGCTCTATTTGGCATCTGCCAGTGAGGAGGTTTACGAACTTGCAAATAATTGCACCTGTGCTGGAAAGACTCTTATTGAGGATACAGTGTAAGTTATTCACAAAAGGATCTCTACTATTCAATTTGACTATTTGGTGCTTGTAGAAGTAGAATTTTACAAGACATGGACGATCATTTTGCAATTGTCCAACAGGTGTTCTGTAGCGGCGCTGACGAAACAGTGCGGAGCGGACTCTGATTGTATTGCAAATAAAGTTTGCCAGTTTACAATGAACCAGAAACTCTCAAATGTACTCTACCTTCACTTGTACAACTTCTTTGGAATCATCTGGCTCCTCTGTTTCATCAGTGATTTTGGTGAAATGGTGCTGGCTGGAAGTTTTGCGGGATGGTATTGGACATTGGATCGCAAGAATGATTTGGAGTTATTCCCGGTCAGCACCAGTTTCTTGCGTACTATGCGCTATCATTTGGGAACCATTGCTTTTGGAAGTTTGATCATAGGCATTATCAAGTTCATACGGTTTTTCATTGAGTATCTCGACTACAAGCTGAAACAGTACAAGTAAGTAGTCATAATTTATTTTTGGAGACGATGGTTTTAATACTCTACCTGAACTGTTTTTGCAGTGAAAATCCATTTGCGAAGGCCATTCTCTGCTGTTGTAAATGCTTCTTCTGGTGTTTGGAAAAATTCATGAAGTACATCAATAGAAATGCATACATTATGACGGCGATTTATGGAAAGAACTTTTGCACTTCTGCCAAGGATGGATTCTTTCTACTAATGAGAAATGCATTGAGAGCATTTGTGTTGGATAAAGTGACGGACTTCCTCCTGTTCATGGGGAAATTGGTCATCGTCGGTGGAATTACAGTTGCCTCTTTCTTCTACTTCACGGGAGCGATTACGGAGGACGTAAGATCTCGTTTTCCACACAAAAAAATTAAATGTAATTTCATCAAGTTTTGTAATATTTATTTTTTAAATTTTTTCAGATTCCGGAACTACACTTCTACTTCGTGCCTATCATTCTAATTGCCATTGGCACATATTTCATTTCGAGTCTGTTCTTCTCAGTTTACAACATGGGCGTTGACACTTTGTTCCTTTGTTTCTGTAAGTCAAGAGATTGAATGACAAGAATGACATTTTGAGGTACTGGACGCTTAAAAAACATTATAATAAAATGGATCTTGATATGTTTGCAGTGGAAGATTGTGAGCGAAATGATGGCTCCGTTGACAAACCTTACTACATGCCAAAGGAACTCATGATAATTCTTGGAAAGAAAAATCAAGCCCTTGCACTTGCTGCTGTTGCGAAATCTAACAAGTCCAACAAATAGACTATTCTTCTACAAAGGTATGAGCCAATTAAGAAAAGGACATTATTTCGGTGGCAACGTATTATTTAAATACCTAAATAGTATTACTACAGTGCTAGTTCAGCTACTGTGTTATACCCTTCATGAATTCAACAATATCAATATTTTTGTCTCAAAATTTTCTATATAACCAGTACGGTTTGATACATTTATGACCTCATTATGATATCAAGTAGAGAATAGTAGTAGTGTGTCACATAATATTTGGAGTTTGATTGTATGAAGAATTACGGTTCCTATTTGAAATTAAGAAACTAGAATTTGACTAATTGTTTGATTAGTGAATGCTATTTATTCATCTCTGCTGGAATTATACCTTGTTGGGCTTTATTGTTAGAAAGCGACATAGAATGTCAGGTATTGTAATTATTTTGTGACAATTGACTAGCTATGATGTAGGAATCAAGGAGTAGAATTAGTTTGTAGTTTGTAGACGCATCGCTGCTCAATCTATTTCCGTAGTCTACATTCCTATTTAGTGATTCAGCAAAAACCAGATTGTTTTCGAAAATCTTAAGATTTTGTTGCATGATTTATCTTAAGATTTTGTTGCATGATTTTGCCAAATGGCATTTGGTCTGATTTGGGCTGAATTTTTCTCAATAGTGTACGGATAAGGACAGAAAGATAAATATTTTCCTTTACTCCAATTTCGACTTTGGCTAACTAAGAATGCTAATATATAGATGACGTAGCGAATAAAATTAAACGACTCAACTCACTGGATGAATTTGTTTGCAAAATGGTTAGAATTGTCTTTTAATTTCTTAATAAAATACGTACACATTTGATAACAAACGAAAAATGCTTTGGTTATCAAAGTTAAACCCGTTGACAATCGCAAGCAGATCAAGAATTTCGTGCTTGATGATGCACGATGCACGAAGATTAATGTTTAATTAATTATTAGTAGCCAGTGGCTGGGCAGACACAATACACAATGCCAAAATACCAACGCCAACAACAATGCATACATACATACAAACTTACAACTACAACGTACGAATTATTATCATTTAAAACACTAGTATTGGAAATAATTGTTGTTAGCGAGTTTGGTTAAAGTTACGTAGGATTTCATTAAATCAATTCACATCAAAAAAATAAATCTAACAAAATCTGTATCAAAATGCATTAGTTGTCTGTCAACTCCTCAATGCGACTATGAATTTAACAAGAATTTTTAACAAATTTTGGGGGGACTTAGGCTCAGTGCTGAGCGAAATGGTTAGAATTCGAAAACTTTCGGCTTATTCTCTGCACCTTGGCTTTTTAACTTTTATTTTGCTTAGGATTTCGCAGTTTTATAAAGTTTAAAGTTTTTAAATGTAAGTGTGAGAGAGGAGGAACCCTTGGAGAGTAATAGAGTTTAGAGTAGACCCTTCATTACTCAGAATACATAAGGGTCCGAGATTTCTTCAGACTGGAATGACTTAGGGGTCTGCAGCACAGCACATGAATTTATGTATGGTAGTTTTATAAAATATCTTAAGTTATTAGTATTTTCATACAAATGCTGAGAAAATTTGTTCCGCAAAGTTTTTGTTCGTTTGGCTCGTAGGTTCGGGGTTCGGACAAAGTTTGGAGAGAAGCTTGGGCTTGACCCTGACCCCAAAAAACTTGAAGCGTAGTGATCATCTTAATGTTAACTTTGAAGTGTTTCTTTCAATGGTTCCCTAAATCATGTCGAAATGTTTCGTCCACTGCATTTGTCCACGACACAGTTCAGAGCATCGCTGAGATTATGGAAAACTGGAAATCCGTCGCGCTTGGCCATGTCGTCGACGTAAGACCTTCCACGATTGTAATCCTTTACGGCTGTTTTGCTCAACTATAGAACAGAATTTTTAAATTTTTAAAATTGCTTATTTTTTTTTTGGCAAAGTCGAATTATTGTTGATGGTACTCACCGAATCTACATCAATTTTGCAATCATCCTTCAGATTTTCAACGCAAACTACGATTTCTCGTTTGAGCCCAACGTAGTAAGCTATCTGTTAAATTTTAGAAGAATAAGGTTCAATTACTACTGCATGATTTTTAAAACTGTTAAAAACTAAAAGCATGTTTTAAAAATATTACCTGAATCATATATTCGACCGCCCTCGAGGACTTTGGAAGGTAGAAAAATACGACGTGGCTGTTGTCGCATTTTGTGGTGTCCAGTGGCGTCATAAGTTTTCGGTTTAGCGAACTCGCTTCACAGTCCAAATAACTTAAGGTGTGCTTTCTGCATTGAAATTAGTAAATTAGTTAAATTAATTCATGAATTCATCTTCAGTGAAGTAGCTAAGGACTCACTTGAGTAAAGGAATGGCTACTCCCGTCCGCCAATTGTCATTTTCGCTAGCAGAGCAAGGGCCAGCAAGGTACACATCATGTGTGGGCCCTTCATTTTTTGGAATTCTGTCGGAAATGTACGATGTCTTGATAACTCCTGAGGCTGGCAACCGTGTTCTGCTTTTGTTTCTGTGCTGAAGAATAGTTTCGGCAATGAGTCGGCAAAATTCCTCATAATTCAATGTTTTCCCATTGTGATTTTGAGGTTCTTTGATGTCCCCGTTTGGAAGAGATTCTGAATTGAGTAGAGAGTCCACGTCCACAATGTGTCGTTCGCCATTTCTTAATTTGTTATACGAATTGAAAACTTCTTGTGGTCCCAATTTCCCGTTGGTCAAAAGTTTCAGAATATTCGCGACCTGATCAGAACATACACATTAATCCATTTGCCAAACCTGTCTGAAATTCTATGAAATTAGTGCAATAGTTTTCGCTTACATCAGATAAATTAATTTCTCCATTTTGCGAAGCGTCGAGACTCTCAAAAGTTTTCTTGAGATTACTGCAAACCCAAATTTTTATATTGGTATTTGTATCGAAAGCCTAAAGAGAAAACATCACGAATTGTTAAACTCACATAACATTAACACCGAATTGAATTGTCATTTCTGAATCTGATGAAATATTTACCGGCTGAACGAGGTCAGCAGCAACTCTGAGAAGGTCCTGAGGGCGGACGCGATCCCGAATAACCTGATCAAAAAATTCAAAATAAAAATTTCATTGAATACTTGAATTTCCAGTCTACTTGACTTCAACAGATAAAATTTAACATTATTTACCTTCGCAGTGCAGAGGAGGGCAGTGTTAATATCATTAAAAACTGGAATACCATGACGTTCCACCAAATCTTGTAACAGCAATTGACCACAAGTTAACTCTTCGTATTCTCTGCAAGTCAAAACATACACCATTTATTATCAACGAAACCCAACTACTCATTCTTCCACGAAATTTCATTGAATTAATAGTATTCTGTCCTGCTGTCAGGTCAAAGTTAATTGTTAAAATTTCGATGATGCAAAGAACAGCTTGATTTTTTTTTGGACAAAGGTCTGTCTGCTCTGCAAAGAGCACAGGTGAAAAATAATATTACCAAAGCTAAAGCCGGATGCCTTCAGGACAAAATGCAAATAACATAAGCGTCGTTATTTTGCATATTAAAATTAGTCTCACGCTGTGAATTTGTAATTCAAGGGAAATTTATCACCTCTCATCTGCTCAGCTTTTGTGCTCAACTCAAGTGCAATCATTTGTCTTAATTATTAAGTTTGTCTTCTCTAATTTTTTAATGGAACGTGAAGTCGTAAATTAAATTTTTGCTTACATGACTGCTGACTCGACAAACTAAACTTAATATGCAAGATTTAATAGCAAGCAATTTGTGAGAAGCAGTGAGACACACGACACGAACAAACACACCTTGCTTTATAAATATTAGCAAAAATACTCTAAACGTTATAAGTCGTCTCGTCATGAGCTTTTGCAAAAATCTTCTGAGAATTGTGCAGATCCACCGGGTTCTTTCAGGATCGTTCGGAAAAGTAATCTTTATCTTTTGAAAGCAATTAATTAAAAGCTACGTGAAAACAGTCCAACTATATTTAGCAAAGAACAAAAGCAAAATTTGCACTCACGACTGACTGATGGGTTCATCCATAATCAGTTGACCAGGTCCTTTAAAACCTGTAATGACGAGTATGACTTTCTTTCCTGAAGCCACCAAATAAGCCACTTCAGCCATGGCGGCAACTCCTCTAGTCTGATTGTCAATCACAAAAAACAAAAGACTCGCATTGTGCTTTGCATGATGTTCCTTTTCAATCAATTCAGGGTACCAGTCTTCCACTTGCTGCAAAATCAAATAAAAACAAAATCTTTAGTCAAACAAATCATGTCAAACATGATAAGTCGGCAAAAAATTTCGCGAGATAAACCAATCAAATCGTTTACAAGTACAACTATTGTTTTGCAAATTTGCAATTTGAACTGTTTGCTAAAAGAAGAAAAGCGCCATACTCTTCCAAGGGACATTATCTTTGTTTACATTTAAGTAAACTTCACTTTGGAATGAATTACATGGCGTGGCGTGGGTGGCCGTGGCCGCGATGACTTCATGAACACAACAATATCCCTTTATCGCAGTGTTATCAATATCGGAACAGAGTCAACACTTTTTTCTTCAATATCTAGTTCAAAAATTTCCAAGGTTTTGTTTTCCTTCTTACCGGATTGAAATATGTAATCCCAGCTTTGTTGAGCATTGGAATGGCAATATCTGTTCTCCAAGAAGTTGGATTGCATGAGCCACCGAGGAACACTTCACACTCACGATGAGTTGTCCCATTATCTGCAATAATTGCAAAACAAATGAGCACCATTTAATCATACATCCAGCGATGATGATTCAGGTTTACTGTGCGACGAGCGAATCATATTAATTTGCAAGATGCATTCATCGTTCCCATTCCTAGTCCCAGTCCCAGCACGAATTAAATGAACAAGACTGCCGCAAGGACTAAATTTAATTACTGCCTGCTTAATGTACTGTGTGGTAATAAAAAAAACTAATTAGTAAAACAAAGGAGACCGAAAAAGAGTTTGAGATTGGCAAGATGCAAATTAATGCTGTTTTCTGTCATACTGTCTCTTTAAAAATTAATGACTTACTGTTTGTTGAAGATTTCGAAGATTTGAGGTCAACGGACGCCACACTACTTTGAGCTGAGAGCTTGCACTGCTTAGGTGACGTTGTCGATTGTGGGAGTTCGGCAGCCGAGTTTTGGGACATTTTCGAAGCAGACATGTTACCGGAAGCTTTTTGAGAATCTTCCCCGTAAGAACGCTTCATTTCGAGGTCAAAAATTGGACTACTATTATTATTGTTACAAGTATTTCGACTAGTGACGAGAAGATTTCCTGTCGGAGCACTTGACGATGAGTATTCACGATTTGAGAAAGTTAAACCGTAAGGTTGGACCCCTACTACAATTCCATTTTGCTGTGAACCATGTCGACTCGTTCCACGTTCTCCAGGAATACATATCATTTCGTAGGCTGGAAACATGACAAATTTAGAGTTACAATTTTTTGACTTCTAAATCATTTAAAAATGCACCAATATGTTTTGTATGAAAAACTTACATTTAGTTAGGAGCTCTCGAGCAGCGATTTTGCGGAGGAATACTGGAAAGTCCTAAACGTCTTGGGTGAAGTTGGAATGGTTGAGCGATGTATCCCAAAGGATCTTGTGGAAAACTGACAAGCTTCTGAAAGTTTAAGACAAAAATACTCATTTTAAAGGTGTGGGTGTGATGTTTAAAATTGTTGGCAAAATCTCTGTGCTTCAATGAGGAAGCCGCAGATCGGACGTACGGAACGGAAGCTTCTTTCCGAAGTTTAAAAATATGACGAAAGTTTACACGACTTCGCATTTAACTAAGTAGAGTAGCCAAGTTAAAGCAATAAATTAAGAAAATATTGCAGAAATTATAAAAATCTGCTACGCATTATTTTTATAAGATATTGCAAACAGACTTTCATAAATGCTCAATAAAATCTGCCAAGAAGATGCGATGCGCACCGGCAGAAAAGATGGGAACTGAAAGCCGCCAGCTCAAAATTTTGCAGCACGGCAGATGCAGAAGCAGAGGGCACATTCAGGTTGGCATTTGTCCAGGAATTTGAAAAATACACTTAAAATAAAATTGAAAGACGAGCTTGAAAGAAGAGAATGGAGCAAAATTTGTTTGCCGAACAGACGGAAAAGTTGTAAGTAAATTGAGTCGAAATTTATGGAACTATGCTAATTAACTGGCTCGAGTACAAAACTTTTCAAATCAAAATCATGAAATAATGC
This sequence comes from Hymenaphorura dentifera, assembly GCA_034699705.1. NCBI lineage: Eukaryota > Metazoa > Arthropoda > Collembola > Poduromorpha > Onychiuridae > Hymenaphorura > Hymenaphorura dentifera. The sequence goes on along the minus strand of JAQGCM010000360.1, from coordinate 11,689 downwards.
TTATATTTAAATCAAGAAGAAATATGTGCAACTTTTTGCAAAACCTTGCATTGCATTGTTGCGGTTTGTGCTAATAATTCCATGCACTATTGCGCTTGTTATTGTGATTGTTGCGTAAAAACAAGCTCATATTTTCTATTCACAAAAAATCCGGGAGTCAAGCCAAGGTATGGCCCGGCCGTAAGAAAACTAACCAATTCCACTTATAAATAATTGTCCTTGGGATAGTTCACTAGCACTTGGCTCTATAAATTACACAATTCACAGCTCAAGCCCCATGCATGCCAAATTCATTCTTAATATCACCACATCACACGTGCGAATTTGCAATTTGCACTTCAAACAAAATCTGCAACGCCAGAATCCTTGATTTGATTTACCTACCTGAATAGCTACAGAATGTCAATGTCATTTGGTCCTTTTCTTTTGCAAAAAAAATCTTAGAAGTAGACCAACTAAAATGGTCAGAATGTTCGGAAAAAAGTTTCGAAACAAAATTCACTCTTTCATAATCAAAACAATATAAAATTTAGCAGGTTTGTCTTGTGGGAAAAATTTAGTAGCAAAGATTGTGTGTCTGGGAGAGACCGGAGAGAGTCAAGAAAGAACTGAGTTCATTGTGAGTTGCTCAACGTGTTTTTGATGATCAGTGTTGGTCGTGAGTACTACTTGCATAGTAGTAAGAATTGGGAAGATCTCGTGAGTATTTTATTACCATTGCCTTGCATTGCTCAACCCTTTCGTTTTGAAGATGAGTTCTTTGGTCTGTCTCATCCTCATCTTCATCTTCATCTTCCTACGCTAAAAATATGTATGAGCATATGCCGTCTTCGTCTACTCTACCCTCTTCTCATTTAGAAAAAAAAATATGAAGAACAAGATTTGTAATTTGCACTTTTTACAACACCGAGCGTGTCTGTGATGTGTGCTCTGCACTGGTCGTGTCGTGCCGTGTAACACAAACAAAACGAGTGCCCTTTCTCAAGTTTACAGTTTAGAGATGCATGCATGCAATCATTAAACTTTTAGCATGCTAAAGTATAAATATAAATTGCGTTATTTGCAAATTCGGTAATCGTTCGCAAATCGCAAGTCAATGGCAATGGCAATGCCAAGGGGCACAGGGGCAGTCAACCTTTGCACTTTTCGGCGCCTATATATTCTCTCTGTTCATTGCATAATTGGAGGCAAAGCTATTAAATGAATTAAGGAAGAGATTTGATTCAAACCAATCAAATCAACTCCCCCCTCTCTTATTTAAAGAAAATTGAATGTCAGGCACTGGCTGTGCACAAATTAATACGTAATTAATCTGCTGGAGATGCAATTTCTTTAGTTATAAAGATTGTCGGCAAGTCCAATAAGTAAATTTTGCGGCGCCTCGGTCTTGTCTTGACTAGACGATTTTATCTTATCATTTTCCTTTTCACTTTCGCGATTTGCGTACTAAAAGTAGTGCTGATTCTGCTGATGCTAGTGACTGGTGGGTGAAGGATAATTCATTCATTTGATTAGCTTGGCAGCTTGGCTTTCGTAAGGGGTACTCAGTTCCGGATGTTAAAGCTTAAAGCTTGCTTAGACTTGTTATTGCCTTGAATTAAAGACCGGATAAAAATCCGGGTGATTGTTTTGCTTACTAAATTTAGACGCCCTCATGACATGCCATGCACGCCGCTCTCTATCGCTATCATCGCAGATGGATTAAATAACCACTGAACCACTTCCCACGTGTAAGATTATTTATATAAAATGTTAACCCTTTTGTCTCTGGTAGCTTGCGTTGCTTTCAGAAATTTTTTAGTGTGCAAGTGTTTGCTTGCCTTGAAGTTACCAGCAAAACCAGGCACGTTGACCCAATTGCAACAACCAGACAAGATATTCTAGATTTTAGACCCAAATCAGCCAAACGAATCTAAAAATGACGATGCGGGTCAAGAACAAGCAGTGCGTAGAATCGCCATGAACTGAATCCGATTTTCGGGGTTCGTATTCGTATCTTACAGTTTGACGAGAAACATCTGGATTCTGGATTGTTTGCTGTAGAAATGAAATTCCTGACTAAATGTAACGCAACATAAAGTAGAGCCAGAAAAAATATTGAAGCATTTGAATTGAATGCGAGTTTTCTGCTTGGACTTTTCGCAAGGAAATTAATTGAAAAATGTACAGAAAGGGTTAAAAGGTCGGGCAATCCTTCCGAGGAAAATCCAAAAATCCTACACATACGCCTTCCTAAGTAAAGATTACAGACGATTAAGTTGATCCATCCGAACAACATGTGGGTTAATGTTTACTAAAAAAGAGAGTTTTTCCAATCCCTCCAACTCCAAGCCCAATCCACTTTGCCTACGCATTATTTTCAAACTAGTAAACTCATGCGTAGGTGCAGGTGCGTTTTACTCGTCACTCACACTCAGAATCCACCCACGATCTCGTCTCTCAAGACGAAGAAGAATATGACCGACCGCCATTATATTTGGAATGCGTTTTGAATGCTAAATTGCTCAAACAATATTCAAAAAGTTCTTCATTTTTGTCTGACAAGTTTGGAAATGAAGTGTGAAGTGTGAGCGTGGAGGTCCAAATCAGAGAACTTTCACTCCAGTACTTTGCAAATGGCATTCCAACAATGACATCATGGTGCAGCTGCAATCCAACAATGAAAATTTTTGCGCCGCACTGGCACTACTCACTGCTGTGGGTTTAGATCTTTAAAAAAAATTCACGCTCATCATCACACGATACAAAGCTAGCAAAATAAACACAACCAGAAAGATTTTAATCAAAATTCTAGGTTGGTTGTGGCTTATGTAGCTGTGGGCTAGGCTTTTGCACGGGTTTGGGCATGTGACTGACTATTTTGACTATGAGATAAGCATGTCGTCACCTGCCCGAAGTGCACAAAACCTCAGAATTATGTAGTTATCTTGAGTCCAACCTCTTTAGAGGAAAAAAAATATGCTTTCAAAATAATTGCACTCGCAAGTGCATCCGTAGTTGGAGCCCAAAAATTTCTCAAGATTAATGGGCAGGCAACAAGAGTAAGTAGTAAAGGGTGTGAAAATTTGCGTGGGCATTCCGTCGTAATATTTAATATGCTCAATGCTTCAGCACTCCAAGAAGTCCATCCGAGTAGTAAAACGGGCTAACGTAATCAATCAAATCAAATAAATTACAAGCAGCAGCGTAATCAATTCAGGAATGCATTTCAGCAATTGTTGGGGGACGTTAGGCCAGCCCAGGCTAGGTTAACTCTTTTAGTAGGCAGGATAATGCGTAGGGGTAGGTCATTGATTGCATTAGCATTTTGTATTTGTATTTTTTGTACGTGCAATGTGTGAGTGTGAGCGATCCTCCCACACGACACTAGTTTTTCCTAAATGCCAGTCAGTCAGTCCGTCCGCTAGTTTTGTATCATTTACATGATCACCCAACCCAACTTGCCCAACTAGCATGGCATTTAGCTGACAAGATTTACAAGTGAATAATATTTGAAGTGATCTGGGACTGTGGGTAAAGAATCTGAATGATGAGAGATAAATTTTTATAGCCACACTAATCCATTATCAAACCTAATGTTGAGGCATGTCTCTTAATGATCTCCAATCCATAAAAAGAAGTTCGGAAAGATTAAACCTTTTACATAAGATTTTACATGCGCAAAGAATGCATGATTTTTTTTTGCCAGGGCACAAAAGGTGGGCAGCAGCAGGTAGGTACGGTGTTTAGCAAGCTGCAAATCTTCATTTGCTAACTAATTGTCTTGTCAGCGAAGATGACATGGACAAGACAATTGAATCAAGAAAACGAAAAAAAAAGATTCATTGACCAAGCCAAATTTTTTTAGTGGTTCAGTTCGGGTAGACAAAATGTCGGGCATTGTTGGACTTGGGTGGAGCCGAGCCACGGTTAAAAAGCATGGGAGACGAATGCTTGATTATCGCTGATACAAATCATGCATCCACAAATCAAACGTACATGTCTACTTCAAAATTCCATTTTAGAACTTTTTGGTCACGATTTGGGATTTTGAAGTGTACTCAGCTAACCACTTTAGCAGAAATGATAAGAGTTTTTGCTTGAATACATTTGCAAATCTGGCGAGTTTGTTTTCCTTCAGCTGAAACAGTGATTTGGTGTGAAAAAATTGTAAACATGACATAAGCTGGGGGAAATTTGTCTTTTGAAATTCACAAATTCACTGCTAGGCGTGGAGAAATAAATTTTGCATTAGGCCCGGCCTGAAGGCTATGACTGTATGGCTATTCATTTGGATTCCCATAAATGCAGTCCCACTTAAATTTCCATTGAAAAGGTGTGCCGCTCGCTGTGCGTGTAATTACATGGTTTTTGTGGATTTGAGTGGTACTGGTGGACGACTGAGAAAGTAGCTTTTATTGCAACTTTTGCTGTTAGAGAATTGCAAATTGCAAAGTCGGAATCGTCGTAGTCACACTCACACTCACAGTCGACAGTCAGTCAAAGGGTTGGAAAAAGAAGTTTAAAATGGTTGATGACATAGTCCAACATAATCGCTCAGCCCTCCCATGGTTTAACCAGGCAACGAACGACACAAATAATTGCGCATTTGATTTGAAGGATAATGCAAACTGACAGACTGCTGTTCTAATATAAGCAGTGATGGATCTCCCAATAAAGTGAGCAAATTTTGTAGCAAATTTGTTTTCCAACCCAACGTCGAAATTCACCCAGTTCAAAGTCTACAGGAATCAGTAGAATTCAATTGTCAATACAATTATAATTAGAGCAATGTCAATTTACAATGTTTGGGATTTTTGTTGAGATAAAATGATGCGGAAAAGGTTTGCAAACAAACCTCTCACCGAAGCCGACTTTGACTAAAAATTAACTCTTTGGAATTTATAATTTTAGCCCAAAAAAATCTGTAGTTCCAGTTCCAGGTACACGAGTCTAGGTTGAAGTCAAGCGTTTAAGGCTTTCGAACTTTGATCAGATCAAGGTGAAGTGCCATTTATTTTGACGCTCAATTTCTGGTTTTCCTTTGGTGGTGCAATTCTTGAAATGGTCATGAACTTGAGAAACTTTGTTTTAGGCTCGGAATGTACCTCAGTACTTCTTTGAAGTATGTTGTATTCCTTGGAATGGATTGAATAATCATACAAATGTAATCGAGCATTCTCAAATAGCAAACAGGCAGGCTCAAAGCCAAGCCATCTGCGCTGCGATTTTGACTCTATCTGACTTTGTAAGCCTTAGAATGCAATGCAGCAGGGTTCAGTTTCAACACTCTGTGCTGTATATGATTGGTGATGAAATCATTCTTAATTTTGGTCAAATACTCACATTCACTCACATCACATCACATGGCCAACCATTCTCACACCTTATTCGCCTTATTCTAACACTAACAAATGATTTTCTAATCAAAACATTCTGGGTTAGGGTAGGATACGACACTACATGTACGAGTAGTTGGAAAAAGCTAATTGTATGGAGCAGCATGATTTTTGGCATTAGTCGTCGTAGAGGAACGAATTACAAGGTGAAATCATTTACTATGGTAAACAATACATTGAATCTCTGCCGCATTGAAAACTAACATAAATAGATTCGTTAGATTGCCAGATCATCAAAATCTACTCAATAAAATTTTGAAAAATTAAGCACAAATGTTTAGCAGGTGTGCCAAATCCGGCCCAATAATAGCAAGCGATTTGCATGCAGCAATGAGGCATTACATTTCATATGAATAATCCATGGATGGCTAATCCAAATCTTGAAATTAAATCCACAGATTGCAGATTACGTCACAAACAATTATCTCCACGTGAGGCACGGAGCACTCATCTCTTCCCGAAACTTATGCACTCCTTACTCACATCACAACCAATTATCCACCCAGTTGTTTTGCACGGTTAAAATTATTTTTTTGGTAATCAAATCAAAAAAGCAATAATAATGGCAAGTCACTTTGAGTGCCACCAACGACGTAATCAAACCAAGCAGAAGCAAAGCAATCAGCTCGGTTTTGTTTTATTGCAAATCACATCTGGTGCAAAGATGAGTCCATATTTTAACACTTATTTTGACACAGCAGGGCCACAGTACACAGTAGTGACGGGACACTTCCATCGCCATTCTTTGCAATTGCATGCAATACAATTTTTTTGTAGTAAAATGGCTACAGATGACAACATGGCTATTTTGAGAGTTGTTGGGGAGGAGGAGGGGAGTCAAAAAATAAACATTGACGCTCCAAACAAAGTGTTGACTCTCAAAAACTTTTTAAAACATTCATGCGTTTGCATTCAAACACAACATAAACACAGCGATTATAATAAATTAGAGTGACTTGCTCGCTCGGATTGTACAATGTATTCCGTCCAAGGTAACAGAAGCAGAAATCGTAAATCGTAAAAGTGGTTGGTTGGCTTTGCCTTTAACTTGGAGTAGGGCTGAATTGCGCCGGATTTTACATTGTGAATAGTATTTGGCGAATGCCAAATGTTTGCTCTTAAACTTTTCAATTGTGTTGGTCAGATGCGACTGGCTGCTGCAAGTGCATCTGAACAAAGGTTCACATGCAAAATATTTCCGGTTTTCAAGTCAAGGACTCTTCAACCACTTCCGGTTCCTTCCTCATTATACTTTAGCATTTGGTCATAAGGCAAGGGGTTTCAAATCTTTCGAATGAGCAAATGAGATTTGCACATTTTCATCGGTTCGTAAATGCCAGGATTATGAGGCCTTCCAAGGCGATTTGAAAGATTATTACAGCTTAAGCTCTTCCGTTTCTTTAACTTGTAATCAATACCATAGCCGGTGTTCGAGTACGGTGGCAAATTTCAGAATTTCTGCACAAAAACTCCCGCAGTATTCTTCCACGTCTTGGATTTTGCTAATATCGTTCATACTGACTAGGTCACACCCAGTAGATAGGAATAGAACGCGTCAAATTAAGATTTGAATAAAGGAATTATCCGAGATTCTAAATCAATCTCATCAACAAAAAATTTGGCTAAATTCCTAAAAGACAATCTTGTCTCGGAGGACAACAAACTCTTTGCATTTTGCCTTCTTGCCTTGGCTGTCGATCAAATTAGTTATGTACTTTATTATTCACTTCCTGCCAACTCTGGCAACCTCAGAGCCAACCAAAACCGCTACCGGATGTTTTCACTGGCAGGGCCAAGATTAAGAACCTTCTGCTAATATGTTGTAGTTCTGAGCTCTAATTCAATTTAAATTCAGCTGCACTGATTTGAGGGAACCCCAACCAGTGCTCTACTCGAGTTTAATTAATTATGTAGATGCTACGTCCGCCAACTAATTTATGACGCACCTCAGCGTCCAGAAATTGACGTACCTTATTGAACAAGATAGCTGAGAACCAATGGGTTGACGAGAAGTTGAGAGGTAGTGCTAATTTATCCAATGTTGCAAACAAAAACAAATAAATCTTGAGCAGCAGCCGCACGACAAATTACTGAAATTACTAGACTCGTATGAAATCCGGGTGTAAAGATGTATTGTTGTGTGTTGTGGAAAAAATGCAAAAGAGCAGCGTAAAAAAATATGATCCCACAAACTGCTTGATTGCAAGTTGAAAATGCACTGAAGCGCCTGGAGCGGCAATCTGCCCATGTGTATTGTATTTAAGTGAAACGACAATTTGCAATGCATTGTGGCTGTGGGTTGCAAATTTGAACAAACCATTTGACTGCACATTCACCAAGCATTGCAAATGCTGGCAGTATTTTAGTAGGCAGTTAGCATTTAGCATCACTCACTCACAATGCCCTAAGAGCAGCACAGCAACAACACTTTGCAAAAGTGCCATATTTTGTGGTAACCTCAAAAATAGCAGTAAGTATTAATTCCCACATATGTATGTATTGCATTCAATGTGTATTTATTTTTAGCCATGACATGAATTGCCACTTCTGTTACAAAGCAAGATATTAAAAAAATGACGCGTTATCGTTATGATTTGATAAGCAATCAAAGTATCAGATATTAGGGAGCCGACTCAACTCAAAGCAATCTCATCCCACCCAATGAGCTAATATTTTATGCATAATTTCCGGAATTCTAAATCTCACAGCAAATGATGTAATGCGGGCCTGAAGTTTGAGGTCATTACACTTAAAACTAAGCTTGGTAATTACCAAGAGTTTGAGAGATGAGTTCACCTTCCGCTCGTGGCTTTCCTTTTTGCAATAGAGTGCCAACCAGAAACACTCGCAAAAATTTTGCAAGGCGATTAATTAATAGTCTCAATCACGATTCCAGATTGCTGCGTTGCGTTGGGGGAGTTTGACTTGGTTTTGACACGAAACCAATAGAATGGTAATGTGAATGACATCACTGTGCACTCCGTACTGCTTAATCTCGCCTCTGCATTAATTTTGAATTGAAATTGACCTTTGTAATTATCACACGAGTGAATTCATGATATATTCCAGAGACACCTTGTACCGTGTTGAATAGCAGCACAAAAATTTGATCATTTGTGTTTTTGGCACAATCTATTAGGTGAGGTCAGATTCTCTGCGTGGGCTAAAAGTGACAAGATAATTACGGGTTATCTTATCAGGGGATGTAAACAAAATCAAATCAAAAGCTTGGTGCTGGAAGGCAAGCATTTGGCATTTAAATTTTTGAAACCATTACCTCAGCAGTGGCTGGCTCATTTCTTTAATTGAAATGGAAAGTGTTTCTGCACTTAAAATCTTTTTTTCAATTTTGGTATTTTGGTGAGATGATGAGACCTTGCGTTCGGGGTCTCGAATTTTAGTTTGAAAATCGTCATCTGGCCATAAATATGTTTGAGCAACTTTCGGACGAGTCGGCCTAGCCTTAAATGTCGTAAAATTCTCACCTTGCACAATTTTTAATTCGTTTTTTGCTTATTACAAGAAGGACGATGGGACAGTAAAAAATTCTCTACTTCATTTTTAGACTGTCCAGAAGTAAGCCTAACTTGCTTAACACTAAGCGAAAGCAAGCAAAAGTCCCAAGTCCAGTGCTTGAATTGTATTTGTTGACATTCGTTGCGCAAGTGGTTTATGCCAAATGTTGGGTGCAAATTCTATAGTTTAGGCATGGAGAGAGGATTAAACCAAGCCAAAGCCAGCTGAATGAAAACGATACTCTGGCGATGATCTCACGTTTCCTTTTAAATTGAAACGCAGAAGGCAGCAAGGCAAGTGAACTAAAGTGTTCATTTCTAATTGTCAATTAGGCAATGCAAAATGTTAATTACACAGAGAGAGCTCCGTCCAGGGCTTGGCTTGGCACCCGCACGTGTCGAATAAAACTCGGGGTCGCCTTGTATGCGATAATTTCAATACAACATTATTGATTCGATTCGACACTTGGTTATAAAATGGTAGGAATAAATTAATGCCTTCGATGAGATGAGGTCATTCCCTATTTGCAACTATTACTTCCCATCATGCATGCGGCACGGCATGAAAAGAAGGACGTGCTAAAAATGACAGAGAGAAGCAAAGTTGCGACCTCAAGAAAATTTAGTGCCTGTATTCCAACTAAAGAGGGTCAAATTTGGTATTTGCACACTTCCGGACAGGAAGTAATTAGAGTGCGAAATTTCAAGCACTAAAAGAATATGCTCCGAAATGAGGAGCTAGATTTATTTACTACGGTAAAGGTCAGTCGTTTTCGAGGAAAATATATAGCGTATTGAGTGCAATTTGTGCTTCGTACAATGACAAGTTGAGAATCGTATACATGTAGTAGTGCTCCATTGTTGTATCACACGCAGTGCGCTGAACACATGTTTGTTTGAATCTAGAAGTGTGATTGAATATGTTTCCTTCACTTCACGTTTCAGATATGGAGAATGTGGTGGAACCATTTTTGGAATGCTTTTAGTTGCTAAATTTTAATGCAAATATTTCATATTTGCACACGTTTCATCACAGTATTCAAAATTCAAGTTCACAGATCGCTGTAAATGTATTTGTTAATTAATTATTTGGCAAATTTTGAATGTGCGTTCAAATTGCAAATTGGTCTTACCGTTCAAGATCATTTTCTAGCCTCAGAATATTTTTAAATTGAAAGGCTAGCTCTCCCACGTGAAAATCACTTCCAGAGTACAACAAACTGATTTTCTTTAAGCCATTTATATTAAATTACAAAGCTGTGATTCAAAGATTCGTTCCAGTGCGCACGACTGCACTAAGGAATAAGCCCTACAAGAAAACGCAGAGTCGCAGGTGTACTTGTGGAATCGGAAGAGAAAGTGGTACAAAGTGAAAGTAGCCCTTTGGGCAGATTTCGCCGGCCGAAACTGGAACATGCACTTTGTAAAAATTTTGTAAAAAAAAACGTTCATAGGCACTGTTTCTAGTCTTGCAATTTTGTTTCCAAAATTTCCTGTAATTTATTACAGGAAGTTTTCAAATATAATATTGTCATATTATTATACTGGTCACTGTAATAAAAGATTGATTTAAATTTCCGCCATCCAGTATGGCTCAAAGGTTCAAGAACTGTCCTAAACAAGAAAACGATAAACAAGAAGCGATTTGGAAGGCAAAAAGGATACCATTTACTAACTTCGTAGGAAATAGCAATTCCCGACTGCATTTAGGGGTGGGATGTGAACGTACGTGTACGTATTAAAGATTGAACCGAGTCGCAGTCCTGCCAGTTTGTAATGTAAGCAAATCAAGCAAAACACACCTACGCTAATTTTTTCCCATTCTCAAACCTTCTGTTCTGTCTTGGCCTAAATTACCAAAAAAAAAAGAAGAGCAACCCACGCTCAAAAATAAATCTGCCTGCACTGCCGACTAGGTGTTGCTTGCCGACAACCAACGCATATTTCGGATTTGGTTTGTGCATTCGTCTACTTCGTCCCTTCCTGTGTATGCGCTCGTCTTTCACTTTAGCAGTAAATAAAATATGTACGCCTTCGACATACTCATTTGTAATGATTATTTACTAGTAGAAAATTACAAGAAGGGGAGTTGTTTTGATAGCTTCAGCAGATTTCACTTCATCATGGGGCCGATTTCTTCTAAATTTTATACCAGCGGAAGGGCAGTACAATTTATTGAAACAATGTAGTCTGGTATGAAAATATTTAATTGGACCAGTAGAGATCAAATTCGGTTTTGTCTCAACGTTGACTTTCGAAATTTCTGAGTTTGCGAAATTTTAAGATACTTGATCTCGTAGAACTGAACACATCTATTCCTACTAATCTTTCAAAACCGGATATTCCGAGCGAAAGACGCAGATCCGAATGATTTTATATGTCAAACAAATCTTCAAATCCGCATTTGATTGGGCGGCTGACAAAATGCCAAGAATAATATTCGCAATTTCTCAAGGTCACTCACGCGTGCACAAGTTGGATGATCTTTAAAAAAAAGTCAATCTCGTGAAAGAAATAAATGGGCAAACACAAATTCCTCTACAATCGAGTAATTAGTAGTTGGTGCTTAGGTTAAATGTAATTGCTAATTTAATCATTTATTTTTATTAGAAGTTGAGCTACTGTTTCACTATTCCTTGAACCAACTTAGAATCAAAAGAATCCGCTGAGCACTCTTGATCTGTAATCATACAACTTGAGCAAACAATTAAACAAGTTTAATTGCATCGCTCGGAAATAAAAATTAGCTAGCCAATGCAATGTGCAAATTGGATTCGTATTTATGAACTTGACGAC
>JAQGCM010000359.1:0-27444 GCA_034699705.1 Hymenaphorura dentifera | reverse complement strand
AAGATATATGTATGGAGTTTTTTTCATCGCGTTCTCTCAATAATACGACGATGACTCTTCTCAGAACTCGGCCGGTTTCTTTCGCAATTCGAGAGAAAACTCCGAAAAATCGGATGGTGAAAAGCGGTGCGGCGGTGAAGCGGTTATATAGGGATTGCACGTGGCTCTACGTGCAGGTTTTGCACAACTACGACTTTCTTTTTTTTTTGGGTTAGGAAGGAATTGGACTGGACTGTGAGTAAAAGGAGCGGGCAATGATGATCCACTCCTGGAACTTGATTCTATAGATTTTTATGGAGTAGACAGGGTGTTGGTATGTGTGTTGATGGGAGGATGTGAGATGAATGACATTCATTGAAATTATTCTACTTTAGATTTTTTGGTACTGATGTTGATTCTGTGATCTTTTTGATTGATCAGGTTTTCCAAAGGGAGAGGTCACCTGGAGTCAGTGAATTGAGAGAATGACGGACCGTGGTTGAGTTGAGACTTGAAAATCTACAAGACACAATGGACGGCGAAATTCTTGTTGGTGGTGAAGAAGACCAAGCCGGTGGAGCTGTTCTGATCCGGATCCATGTTCCTGATCTCAACATTCATAAGTGCCTCCAATTCTATCGACAAGACTTGGTCTGGGATGTGAAGCAACAGTGTCTGGCTTCCCTTCCGAAGGTGAGATGAATTTTAATCGCACTTTAGATTTCTAAGATAGGAATCCGAACGTTTGTGTTCAGAATACCAATCAACCAATTGTAAATGGTAAGAAAGAAAGCTATATTTGGATTCGTGTCTAAGGAAAGTAGCGGTCGTCGTACGACACCAGTCGTGAACAAGTTTGCTGCAAAATTTTAATGTGTTTACCACATGATAGCGTTTCTATATTGAAATTCGTGCACTTGTAGTACTTCGCGAGCGAGACTCTTCTAAACCAGGCATTAAACAATGATATTTTACACAACAATCCTTCACATGTTCTACTCTACAACTCAAGTTGTCAAGTTTACTGAGATCTGAGAATTTCATAGTAACATCTAGGATTTACAGCTGTTCCCTTTTATCTTTTGCAAGATTCGACTTTTTTTGAAGTTGTTTGTGGAAAAATTGGTTACACCGCAGGCTAACTTTGCGTTTACTACATCAAGTGAAAGTCAAGTGAAAAGTACAAATGTAAAACACTTGATTCTTGACAACGATCGAGTCGAGAACTACCTGAGACAATTTCATTCGCAGCTCAAGCCGTATATTTTCATTCTTCACTGTGACAAATTTCCAAAGAATTCTTTTATATTACTCGCGTCCGCGTCGCTTGTAAAACTACTGAAACTTGGAGTTGCAATATAAAGTTTAGTCGTAGAGTAGTAGTCAGTCAACAGTGAGTGAGCATGCCTTTTCTCTAAATTGAAGTTCCAAGTATTGGCAAGGGAATTGTGGTAATTGTTCTCGCGACATTGATTCCCACTTTGTCGGTAGCGGTAGCTCTCAATTGAAGCCCGCAAGTTGGCAATCAGTGAGGAATACAACTAGTACTACTTGGTTTGCAAATTTAATTAAATTTGGCACATCGATGCTATAGAATTCGAAATGTGTTGACTCTTTCTACTATTCCAGCTTTCTTTAGCACCCAGTTTGACGAGTGTGTTTGATTTACCGCTTCAATGATTCAAGTTGCGATTATAATTTGTTGATGATTTAATTGGTTATATTTGGTAAATTTATTCTTTGTTTAAGACTAGATTTTTATATTTTTTCTTTGGGTTCGGTTTTCTGTGGAAATAATCTGTTTGGTTGTGCAATGGTGACAAAACAAAGGTGACTCATTGGTTTGGGGTATGTGCTAATTAGTATTTTTTTTTTATAATTTTAAGAATGACTTGCTAATGACCTCTGCTCTGCTGCTCTCTCACTGGTTGGAGTTTTTGTTTCTGAATTTGACTCTATTTTACAAATTCGTATGATTTCCCTTCTTTTGTAGCAGCGAGCGTCAAATTTTAACTTGGAACGGCGTTTGTTCTATCTGCATGCGGGTAGCTTTCTATAAATTGCATGGAAATGTTGGTGTTGACTTGACGTCAGTTCAGTTCCCTGGTTTCATGGGGTGTCAGCATGCTTTAGTGCATTTTGCTCTGTCTTTCATAGTTAATGACTCTCCCGGTGTCTTCAGTTACTGTTTTATAGTTTGCTCTCTCAAAGTTTTTTAAGTATCAGGAGTGTTGACTTGCCGTGGCGGCTGTTGTTCTTCTTCGATTGTTTTTCTAAGGGGTTGAAGCGTTATTCGACGACCATGCTGTGAATTGTCTCTCACGAGTTTGTCAAAGTTCGAACCAAGGCGTATCCTGTGCTCCTTAGAACCACACGAGGAGAGGTATGTTCCCGAAATGATACTGCGTCATCCGACCAGATAGTCCAACTTTTTCGAGTAAAATAATTACTTTCAAGTTCCAAGTGTAGTTCGAAAAACCATTTCAAGCCATATTTGAAATGCCGTCATAATCAGTCTTTCAAGTTGTAATCTTTGCCAGCAGCTTGACAGTATCGGGCAACCCATGATTTTAATGCATTATTTAAAGCAAAACTTGAATTTAGTTTTAATAGCAAACAGGCAATGGTAGTTGATGTGAAAAGGTCGGTCCGGCCATGGCGAATAGGAATCACACATCGCAACTATTGCGTACGTTTCACTCATGTCAGATCATAAAACAAATAAAACTAGACTAGTTTACTTGTGCAAAGAATCGGGACCGTTATGTCATTTTCATTCTGTCTCACCTAGAGTCAGTTTCAATTCACGGGAAACCCCTATTTAAGTATTATGTTCACTTTAAACCTATTGTTTGTTGTATTTTTTTGTTCACATTGTTGAATCAGGTCAAAGTAAAAGAATCATTGTCTACTTATTTCTTATTTGGGTCCAGTGCCAGTGTGGTTCCACACGTGTGTTTTATCGCGAATCAGTTACTATCCGTTCTTGTAACTGCTTGAATGGATTTCGTTTATAATTTTTAGTCAAAGTCAATTCAATCCAATGCACAGACCTTACTGGGAAAGTTTATGATTCGTAGCAGAGATCAGGATCAGTATTAGCTTTTAAAATTTTAGAGCCTGGATTGCTCAGTAGCCTAGCCTACTGGCCCTGAATTCTACTTACTTCTGTGTTTTAAAAGAAAACTTTGAAGATGTAAAGAAGATGAGGAGAAGCCCAAAAGACAAACAACTAGGAAAGAAATGAAGCTAAATTTGAATGGTACTGATTTCATTTAATTTGAACATCACTTCACATACTGAATACTGAGTCCCGAAATAGAATACATGTTAAAGAAATGTGATAGTTTGGACAAGGAGGCGTTCATTAACCATTGAATCACCAAGTTTGTGAAAAATATGAGCTTGTAAATTAAGCACCAGCTGTTCCGTACAACTTTCAATAGGATGTAAAGTATTCTTGGCCTTACTTTGTGGGAAATCATAAACTTTTGTAAAAGTAATGTACTATAATGGGTGGAATATGGTTGCACTAACTTCATGCCGTGAATATTTCTTCTCAAACAACAGACTAGACTATGTATTCATGGACATAGTTGTTACTCAGCTATTAGATTGTCAGTATGGGATTAGGATAAGTGGTGGATTTATTTATTACTTACCTAGTCGGAGACAAAGTATGTTGTTGGACAGGACATTGAGCAGTGGTGTTTTGTTTTGAATTATGTTCGTGTGACGAGTATGAGTATGAGGTTGAGGCTATTAACTATTCCTGCAGAATCGTTAACTGTAGGGGTTGGTTGGTTGGTAATTGTAGTAATTCAGTGTCATGTCTTTCAACAGAAAAAATGACCATGAAGAATGACAATTTATTGTTCTAGTTCATGCAGATGTTTTGAGGAATGGGCAGTCTTGAAATAGGAAGCTTAAAACTACAAAGTTTTTGTCTGTTTGTGTTTATCTTCCAAGCAAGTTGTAGATTGTAGATGATAATATTCTCAAGCTACATACAAATGCAACGAGGTTGGTCAGGGTGCATGCAAAGTTAAGTCTAAAAACTTGTCAGCTCAGCATTTACGAGATAATGGTGGGTTATGCAGAGTTTGGGGATAAAGTGGTTCAATTAAAGCGGCGTTTGTCTAATCTATTCCTCCAGGTTTGAAGGTTTGATAATAAATAGTTGAGACGAAAGTGAAAGAGTTTCCGAAACACGGACGTTTTTGCATGTAGAGAGCTCAGAGCAAACATGCTATGTAAAACTCTATGTAAAGTTATTTTGTTCTAGCATTACGCAGTGCAATGCTGTGCAAGCAAGCAAGCAAGATTTAAATGGAATGACGATGGCGGCGCTGTACTTTGTCGAATTTATTTGGAATTTAAATAATCTGACAAATCTTTTTAATGTTTTGTAAAGTGGCAGCTTACTTGGTAAAGCTAATGTATGTACTTGGCTGGCATTCAGAACCATTAGTGTGTGCCTTTCTTGCACAAATCCAAACTATATTGGCTCTAATTTGTGCAGATTGACGAAAATGCAGATGTAGTGCGGGTTGCGGGAATTAAACGAATGCACTTGGAATGGCAATTGCAGGAATGGCAATGACCATGCAATTACAATCCTTAGCTCAATTGTCTTTTTTCGGTTTTTTCGTTTGGCTTTCTTCAAGCTTCCTTACTGAAAACTATGTACGTTTTCTTTTTGACGGGGAACTCTACGTCTGTCCAGCTTCTGATAACAGCATGCTAACCTCTTGGTTAAAATAATTGCGTTACCATAAATGGTGATTTGATCGCAGGGCAATAATTTATGACATTGGTTGTCAAGCAGCTTTTATGGAATATATGACGGAAATAGTCGTGCTGTTGTTCCAAATAGTTGTTCTTTTGAACAACTTGAAAATAAGTTATGTCTCATCGTTCTCAATACAGCTTTACATGTTAAATTTCGATGTATGTGAATCCCTGCCTACTTCTAAGATTTAATTTAATTTTTCGATTTTATAGGAATTGAAAGAAAGTTTCAATTATGGACTCTTCGCTCCACCCTGTAATGGAAAAGCTGGAAAGTTTTTGGACGAAGAGAGACCCCTAACTGACTATCCGTTCAGTGGTCCAGTCGGATACCTTGAGGTAATGTGTTCCCTTTATTTGATTACGTTAGTGCTCAGCGTTGGTGGTTAAGAATTGAATTCCAGCTTCCCAGAAATCCATGGTTTTAGATTGATCCAAATGAAGCCAAAATACAACTTTATATCAAAATGAGCATCAGTATCTCTCTCCAGTAGCATTCCTTCCTACTATCCTTCTAATACTAATTCCCACTAAACCAACCGAGAAATTCGGTTGTCATTTAACATAGTCATGCTGGAAAGTATCCCAGTGTAACTTTGGGTAGATTAACAAACAAATTAATTGATGTTTTGGTTTGATAGTTGAGGTATAAGCGGAGACTCTACAAAGGTTTGAGTGTTGACGAGAAGCAACTGAAGTCTCTGCACACAAAGTCTAACTTGAAGCGCTTCGTTGACTATGTCTCATCAAGTCATTGCGAGAAAGTTATCAAAATGTGCGCTAAAGGCTTGGATCCCAACTTTCACTGCTCGGAGTCTGGAGGTATGTTCTATTTACTCCAACCTCCATATATTTCCATTAGATTCCCTGGCAAGGAAAGGGCAGACATGGACCTGGGGGAACTGCAATTCAGAAATAGTTAGACTCCAGCTCTCCGCGTCGACACCCGACATTTAATTTCAACCCAATTCGCTTCGGCTCACTCAGGGTTGTATTTCGAGTAGGGTCTCACAATTTTTTGTGAAAAGGTGATTTGTAGTATACTCAGGTACAAATGACAAAAATAATGCACTCCATGAAGAGTGAAATTTGTAAACTATTCTGAGCTAAATTCGGCTCCCATTATGTTTCTGTGCACACATTTTCCTCTGCACACGTACGAGCGCCTAAATGAGTGCGTGGTGTGCGGTAATAACAATTAGACAGAATGTGTGAATAATTTCAATGAGCTAGTTTCATATATAGGGTTGTAGTTGTGAGTTGTAGGGAAAATGGGCAGAGAAATGTCGAGGGCCAGACAGTCGAAATAGTCGAAAAGAAATGATTTCATGTGGAGTCTTTTGTCTTTATTACTTAACTGAGGGAATGATGCTGGGATCGGCTGGCTGGGGATGTGAGTTCTAGGGATTTGTTTGGTAATAATGAATTGTACGTTGTTCTTTTTTGCTAACCCGCCCAAGCAGAGACTCCACTCTCAATGGCGGCTGTCATGAAGAAGCCGTCTAAATTACTCATTGCACTGGTGAATGGCGGAGCGCTGTTGGACTATCGAACAAAGGACGGGGCTACTGCCATGCATCGGGCTGTCGAGGCCAAAAGTTTAGAGGCTGTCAAAACTCTTCTAGACTTGGGCGGTTCTCCGAACTATAAGGATGCCAAAGGGTTGACCCCACTCTACATAAGTGTGGCTGCCAATGCTGACCCATCACTTTGTGAAGCACTTCTCCATGACCATGCATTCCTCGGAGCTCAAGATTTGCAAGGATTGATTTTAAGTTCTGTACGTTCTAGCTTTGACTTTGAAATAGTTGTCTTCACCAGAGTCTGATTCAAAAAGCGAAAAAACTTTTTCGAATGCTTTATACGACATAACTGAATCGCCCTACATTGAACCTCGACGAAATCTAAATACGATGTGATTTGTTCAAAGTATTTGTTACCCAGTAGAATTAAACTGCCAAAGTCAGGTTCAAAAAAGCCAAATTATCGATTCATGCACTTAACTTTCATCTCATCTAATAAATGAACTTATGAAATCGAGACGGAGTTTTGGACAAGTAGTATTTCGTGTTTCCAAATAAATATAAATCCTTGTCTTTTTCCAAGAAGAAAATAAGTGCTTAAATTGAGTTGCACATTATAAAAGCCACTTCCTGATAAAACTGCTCAGGTGACTAAAATTTCCCGTTCCGGGGACATCCAGATTTGATTCTCGACAGATGAAAAAAATTTCCCCGGGGAAAGTCCGGCGCTTCGGTTGGGGGGCAGACTAGAGTTGAATTCTAAGTGTCTCGTCTTTTTAATATTGAACACAGGCTTGCCGAAATGGTTTAATTCATCATTTGGAGCATCTTCTTTACTATGGAGCTGACATGAATGCCAAAAATGCTTCCGGAAACACACCCCTCCATGTGTGTGCAGTAAATAACCAGGAGTCATGTGTGCGTCTGCTCTTGTTCCGTGGGGCTGACAAAGAAGCCCTCAACTTTGCAAACCAAACACCCTATCAAGTAGCTGTTATTGCAGGGAACATGGAACTGGCTGAAATCATTCAAAATCACCGCCCTCAGGATGTCGGTAAGTGTATGTTACAAATGAACTCACTCCTTCAAAGTTTTCACTCCGAACCTTCGTTTGTTTTGAAACAACTTGGAAAGGAGTGTTTATTTAAGTTAACTTGTGTAAATTGTGTACGGAACTTGACATTTGTGCCGTCACCCGCACCGCACCGCACACTTTCTGCCCAGAAGGCAAGGATGAAGGAAAATGTCTGTGGTGATGATGAGCTGATGGGTTGAGAGCACTTCGCCCACTTTATTTACATGTACATTCAACTCTGTAACTATATTTCCATCCTAAACTATGATTGCAGCAAAAGTTGTAGTAATATTTAAAGTCGTCGTAAGGATTAAACCTAGGATTGCAAGATTGTGTGGCATTGAAGAGTGCCGAAACCAGGGATAAGTAGGAGTTGGATAAGTATTACAAGTTTGTGGGATTCATCTCGTAAACACCGTCTCAGGTGTCACAGTTGGTTATCTTGGATCTCTTCTCTGGTGTCACTCATAAATTATAAGTTCGTTGATCATTTCCGAAGGCTTGTCTCAAACTCAACCTAGCATTGAACGTGTTGTCCCTAAATTCTAAGGTGCCCTATGGTTAAATGAAAATAAAAAATATGTCTTGTCTTGAGGCAACTCATTGTTCCCTCACACATTAAGTGTCATTGGGCAGAGTAAATTGATGGGAGTTGAGCTTAGCAGGTTCATCAAGTTATAAATTATATTGTGAATTAGGCTCGAACATTGAACGGAGAGTCAAGTGAGGAATTCAATGCAAATTAAGTTCTCTTGGTCCTTCACGCACGAAGTTGCATGGTCTCCAAGTGCAATCTTTCACCTATGCAAATTTAGACGGGGCAATAGCTAGTGATTTAAATGAATTATTGGTGGGATCCATGGCTTTAATGATTTGATGAATAATTTACAGTTCATTTTTATTAAGGGTTTAGGCTAGTTTTCTGGTTGTTTTATTGTGCAAGTGCAGGGTAATACTCGCGTTCCAAGCTCAATTTAATTTAATTGCACAGTTTGAACGAAATTGTGGTTATTTTATTTTATGAATGACAAGCGCTATCATCATCTTCAATTTAAAGGTGGATCCAGCCGTGGAGAAGTGTGATGCCGTTGAATGACTAGCACAACTCAATACTGTAAAGTTGATAGAAAATGGGATGGGATAATGGGATGGGATGGGAGGATGGGGAAAGCACTCAAATTGAAATGAAAAAGATTGGGAAATAGAGTTTATTTTTGGAACCCCGCTGGTTCTGAAAGTTCTCAAACTCTTAGGACTTAAAATTGAGGTTGCTAGATTGACACTTTACGAAGTAATTTTAATTGCCACATAAGTTTTTTTTCAGGCATCTTTGCTTTGACAGTTTGTACTTAGGAAATAAAAGGATTTGAGGTCTCAAAAAGTGTTTCCGACTAAATGAGACAAGGGGCTCTACTCACTGTTTCTACTAACTGCCGGGCATTGAATGAAGGCATCTCACTTCAGAAACAAATTTAAATACAATTCATTTCAATGACATTTCTGAAAATTGAATCAGTGAAATTTTCTTCCTAACTTAGACAAGTACCCTTGAGGAAAGAAAATGACCTTTGCATTTTATGTGATTGTCTTGTCTGTTTTAAGTGAGACGCACAGTTGTTGGTTTCATAATAGTATTAGAATTAGCTGTTCAATATATAATGCGTAAGTGAAAAAGCCACATAAAGTCACACAGAACAAGTGGACGGGCTCTCCTAGTAATATAATTTGGAGTGTCTGTCAAGTCATCATGGCTCATTTGTTATTCTGTGGGGGCTTAAGGTCATTGTATTTGAGTGCATGATGGGACAGGTGAAAACTCAGATACAGAATGACCAAGCAGTTGTTCAGTTCCATTTTTTCTAGTCTAGTAGTTTTGAATCCCATGTAGAATTGATGCAATTTTGAACCGCTAATCATGTTGTAATAGGTGATGAACAGAATTTGGACAGAATTGCGCAAATAGTTTTATGTGTTCTGGTTCTCACTGACTCATGTATGAGGTTTATATTTAGTGTGTTTTTCGCTTTCGCAGTAGGAGGCGGATTTAAATTCCTTGCCGAAATGGCCAAGTGGCCATGTTTGAAATTTGACCAAGGAAGGCTCTAGTCCTCAAGACCTGATTAAAAAGAAGGATACATAATGACATTTAATTTGCATATTGGCACATGGATTGTGATGTGATTTTCTACTGGGATGTGTGAATGACTGGAAAGTCAATTTACGACACGCATAACTACGTACGCTGACTACGTAACTAGGAGGTGCACTTGTGCTCAAAGCGCTCCGACTCACTATTTTGTTTTTGGCATCCATTGTGAACCATTGTCCTGTAGTGGTGTGATTTGAATGACAATCAATCACGTCTAACATTAACCTGTGCCATGGGATAGGAGGTTAGGAACATGATGACTCTGTATGGCTCGTCGTACGGCCAGAGCCTGATGCCAGGATCTCTCTTTTAGTTTTTAAATTTGAATGTGTATTGGATCTTCATTTGCACCATCCGCTCCGCAAATAGTTTGAATTTGAGGTTATGTGAAATGTGAAGCCGAAAGTCATTTCGTATAATGAGATTGTGTCTCATATAGTTTTAGTGATGACTTGGACGGTTGCATGGTTAGTCCTAGTTCTGATGGAAGGAATGAAGTCGCTTGAGTAGAATCTAACTAGACGACTTGGCCCATCATCTCTTGTTGTCGCCTCCTTTGTGACTCCTTAAAAGTCCAAAGTGGTAGTAAAAGGTTTAATGGGAAGCCAATGCATTGCAGCAATTGTTTGGGCTAAAGGGTTTGAATGAATGGAATGTAATTTACAGATGAACAGGACAGGTAACACTTGCATACGACGATTCTTACGCACGCAACATAATTTGTAATTTCATTTTACCTTGACCGCCTTGTACTTGCATCGTTGCACTGTCTTTAAAGTTGGTCTTTGTTTTGTTTGGCAGACATTGGAAATTACTGAGCAGCGATTAAATGAGTTGTAAAGAAAAAAACCTGCCAATCGATTAGATTTATTAGTTTTTTGAAAATATAAATCATCTTCGTTGTGCTTTTTTGTTGTGCACATAAAATCAAACATGCATGACTTTACGATGAAATTTTGGAAGGTGTGGAATGAGATTTTCACTTTGAGAAGCTCCTCGTCCCCGCCTCCACAACATGGAATTTTAATGCAATGTAAATGTTATGTAATTGTGCATGCATGATTTGATGCATGCTTATTGTTGTTGTTAGTTGTCCTCATTTGTTTTTCATTTTTATTTTGCATTTTTGTTGTATTTGTTTTGTTTTGTTCTGTTTTTTTAGTTCCGTACCGTGACCTGCCCAAGTATAATCCGAAGCGTCGGGTTGTGATGTCGAGAGCTTTATGTGACCCACGATTGAATTGTTCGATGACATGTTTATCTGGGAGGGTGTCGCGTGGACCTCCGAGTCCATGTCCCTCCAATCGGTCACTTCCTCCATTTAGCTCGGCATCCTCATCTATGAGCACCATGAGCACTCATTCGGGAAGTTACTCTGAGTCCAGCTACTCTGGAGGAAGTAGTCATTTTGGCAGTGAGGATAACTGTGGCTCGGCCATCACTGGTTAATAATTCATTCCGTACACTAACTGACTAACTACTACCAGTGCTTTCAAACTACTACCAAAAGCGGGTCATTTCCATTCTTTCTCGTTGTGATCCCTGATTTGATGATGGATGCTTTTGACTCATCTTCAAGTTTGCAAAGTGCTAGCTCTCCCTGCCTGCCAATCTTCATCAATTAGTTAACTCTGTTCTCCTACCTCTCCATCAACTCGTGATTGTCCCGTCCTCCCTCTCTCAATTGTTTTCAATATCATGAACTGTACCTTTTTTCTTTCTTGATTTCTTCTTCCCTTCTATTATTTCTATTGCATTTTGGCATGGATTGTGTGACTTACTGCCCGTGTCTCGTCGTAACTGTTCTTTGGGATTGTTTACGTTTTATGTTCCAGGTGTATGACTAAGCATTGGCTTTGGCAATGACATTGCCTGCGTTGGCGTCATCGTTTAATTACTTGAGTTAGTTGCACGTTCTGTCACCAAAGAATGCAAAAACAAAAAGCCAGGTGTACCCAAAACTCTCAAAAATCAGGTCACCCGTTGTTAACTTTTTTGACTTTAAAGTGGGAAGAATTTTTTCTAGAAATATTTAGTTCGGAATAAAAACCGTTGTTTTTATTTGCTGGCCCTTCTGCACTGTAGACTGGACGTTCTTAACCATTCCGTAAAAGCTAACCAATTTAAAATTGCTTCGAGCAAACTTTATCATAAATTTATGCCGGACGGCTCTATATTTGCTTGTCATTTTGATAAGTTGATTATTTGTTACGGGAATAAATGAGGGGGTTTTAAGTGAAATGGCATATAATTTTGGATTTAAGTACTATCACAAGTGCAACACTGGGTGAAGAGGGTTCATCATGGCCTGAAAAATTTGACCTTCTGGTCCGCATGCGATACCAGATGTCGGCTTTTCTTCTATCTGGAGGCAGGGGATCATTTACAAAGTTACGGAATTGGAATTGAGCTGATGAGATTTTGACTGCATTTTTTAATACCCCTTTTGAAAAGAATCATATTTGCTGCTTGAGATGAAAATAGATGTAAATCATAGCTGGGGCGATGAGGAAAGAGCTTTGAGGCGTTATTTGGTTCATTAATAGTTTGTACGCGTATTAACGTCGTCGTATATTTCTGTAGTGAGACTGAGACAGCCAGAAATGCCAACTGCATGAAATATTGCTATTGTTGTCGAATTGTGTTTTTAACTGGATTGGTATGTTGGAATTGGGTGTGGGAATTTCCTTAAGCAAAAAGGTTGGTCAATTGTTTGATATGCAGAGTGGCCGTATCTTTCATTTTTTTGGGGATCGTAGCAAATTGGTTCAAGACATATCACATAAAATATGAACGCATGTGGCATGCGGTGTGGCAGGGAAGGAGAGGATAAGAGAGAATCTCATTTCGATTCTGATGAGGTGTGGGACACTTTTAGAGATCAAGCTGTCGTCCACAACACAATAATAAATAGTGTGACGAGAGATAAAAGCAAAACATGATTTTGTAGTTTCGACATGAATAAGCTGCAAAATTGATTTGCTTCAAACTCGTTTGCTTGAGATTGAATAAGTCGATAAGAGCAATGCTTGCTCTTAAGAAGTATGCCTGGGAAATGCTAAATACAAGCGTGCCTGCTAGTTTTTTGCATTTAATAACTGAGGATGGAATTCTTAAACTACTGGTTGTCTTCATTTTCATCGCTGCACTACTGGTTCGCTTTTAAAGAAATCGATACTTTTTTAACATCATAATATGATTGTTACGACTGAGACCAAGCAATGTAGAAGTTGAGTCTACATTTGGGGTGATACTAATCATAACATCTTTGCTTAATTCTTATGAACTAATTCACTAAAGCTGTCTCCCGGGCTATCCACCGCAGACTAAAGACGACTTCTTGCTGCTCCTCTGCAGCATTCGTATCTTTCACACTTCTTAATTACTTTTGGTCTGGATGACATAGCGTTTTCACTTTTTTGGAAAAGTTTTTGTTTTTGGGTGCTTTTGACCATTAAGTGTCAGCAGAAAAGTTTGAAAGTTTGTGTTCATGAAGTTTTTAATTTTACAGACAAAAGCTTGGATCACAGCGATATAACGAGCGATAGTTCTGGCGTGGGCACATGCAACAGCGGTGGAAGTGGATCAAGTTATGATGCGACTCCGACAGATCCAGCACTCATTCTTCCAGGCATGATGGTTGTCTGTGTGGAGAACTATGCGGCTCAGTCGCCAAGACATCTCAAACTCACTGAAGGTGACATAATTGAAGGTGAGTTCGCATCTAAAAATTTGTATGGAATTTGGCTCACTCATACAATCCTAACGGCCAATATGGTTTCAAATTTCAGTCACTGCTTCAACCGATACGGGACTGCTCGAGGGGTCATTGAAAGGTCAAATTGGATTGTTTCCTTTGTCGTGTGTTCAAGAGATAAGGATGAAGAGCTATGAATCTCGGAATCATCTGCTTCCTCCCTCCAGAACTCAAGGCAAGAAGGAGATGCCCGGTTCCAGCAAGCAATGTGCAAAATCACCACGGATCAAGAAAATGTACTACACCGAACACCAGTGCTAACATATTTCTTTTGATGTTTTTGTTCTGTTCTTTTGTTTAGTTTGGAGCATCTAGATTGAATTTGATTATTGACAAAGGGTTTTGCTCTATTCTAGTTGGGGTGAGCCTCATACTGTGATTCTACATCGTGGCCAAAAAGGGTTTGGATTTATTCTTCGTGGTGCCAAGTCAGATTCTCCGCTCATGGAGCTTCAAGCCTCGGATAGATTCCCAGCTCTCCAGTATTTGGATGATGTTGACGTGAACGGCGTAGCAGATAGAGCTGGGCTCAGAAAAGGAGACTTCGTACTCGCCGTAATAATTTAGACCATTTCCTTATAGATTTTGTTTGGAGAAAAGACTAAGACTTGGGTGAAACAATCATATTTTTCTTTTCAGATAAATAACGTGGACGTCAGCTTGCATTCGCACGAGGCTGTTGTTGATCTAATTAGAAAATCTGGAGAACTTGTATCGTTAACGGTGCTCGGCTTGTCCCTGCCATCGAATCTTGAGCAGGAGAGCTCGAAACCTGGTTCGCCGGCTTCACTTACTTGTGACCAAAGCTCCGGCGGAACGCCGAAAGCTCAGTACCATTTCGCTACTTTGCCGAGGAAATTCTCAGGTACATTTGACTTTCATTGAGCGTGCAAAGCATTGTAAGCCGATGAATTAATTCGCGATTGAAAATAGGTTCGAATGGACCAGCGAGCGTCCCATCACCACCTAGACGTGACCCTACTACGAGTTTGAGTGTTGGACGAGCTCGTGCAAAATCAATGGTAGCGGCATTGGCGGACATGGGAATCTCAAGTATCGGTCAAGATTGCGGCGTTGCAGCCAAATCAAACTCAGTAGACTCGATTGTCGGCAAACCTCCTCTCCCGCCCACATCTACTTTAAATGGAGGACCCCAACTCAAAACTGCGTCAATTCGAGCTCGACCAACATCAAGTAGAATAACTGCAACCGAAATTCAAGAAATCTTTACAGAAAAAGCAATGAATGGTGATATAAATGGAACGTGCTCACCTGCAGATAGTGCTCATAAGGTCTATGCCAGCATTTCGGAAATGAAACGATCAAAAGTAATCAAAATTCTTTTTCATTTGAAATTTATTAAGTCTCATATGTACTTGATTGCTCGCCACATTAATTCACTTCAACGTGAAATGTTAAACGGCACCCATCCAATGACTAAAATAATTGGCAGGAAAATATATTTAGACTTCAAGGGTTGGGTCGAAATTCTGCTCGACCACCCTGGTAATATTCCATGTACGACATGAATATAAGGCGAACTTAGACTTGATTAGCTTCAAATATAATTAAACAAAATTCTTTGCTTTTGCAGTCTGGATTAAAGGGGAAGGAACTGGTAACATTGCATAAGGACTTCCACAGCACTCCTGACCTCAAGGAGTTCGTAAAGCAGGCCGCTACTGGAGACACTAAAGCAACACCAGGTGCACCGCAAGAACTGAAATCTCTTAGTCAGGAAAGTCTGCACAAATTAAAATCGAACCCGCGGCATTCCTGGGCATGCATTTCAAGTGCACCTCAAGGTTTATTGGAAAGAAACTACGAGAGCTCTTGGAAAAGCATTGAAAAAATACCAGCCTTCGAAGAAAAAAAGGATGCCCAAGAGCCCTCGACTGCGACTGTGGCCGGGGAAGGAGATGATGGCGACGGTGGAGTTGAAAGTGATGGCGGTTCTAGTGAAAACTCTTCCTCAGAGTCCTCGGGGGATGAAACGCCAAAGGCAACTGTTGCAAAAACTCAGGTTCTAACCGAGAGCGAATACCGAACAAGTAAACCTTTGCGACCAATTCAATCGAAAACATTGCCCAGGAGAGCTAGTACAGGGTGTACAACAATTGGGCCAGCGGAACAGCAGACAATCATTAACCTTGTGCCGCCTGGCCAAGTAATCAAAGTGGACGTCTCCAAGTCAAAGGAGTATGCGAGCTTGGATATTGCATCAACGCTAAGCCGACGAGATTCGAGCAATGCCTCTGTCATGTCTAGCTTTAAACCTACGGACAGTGCCAAATTATATGCTTCCCCTGATGACTTGAAGTCAATTGGGTACAGGGAAGCGGGTGGCGCGGAACCCGGGAACGGTGGGACCACTGGAACTCTCAAGAAAACGCGCTCACACAGTGTTCCTAGAGGGTAAGTTTGTTCTTGAATTAATCACCCGTTGCCTTTATCAGAATTTGAAAATTTGAATTAGCTGGGCTGCCGGAACATATTGTTCCGGCAGGCTAAATATCATTTGGCGCTGCCCTTTTAGAAATGCTTGTATTATTCTTCTCAAGTTCGAACTCATGTTTAATTTTTTATTTCGCAGAGGAGCCGAAGAAAATGCAAAAGGAAGAGATTATGCCCGCCCGGACTTGACAGCTGGCAAAGGCCAAGAGCTCACAAATGGCCCAGGGAGAAAGACTGACGAAGGAATTCGTGGTGCCAAAAATGATGAACAGGAAAAAGAGGATGGCCAATTTGATCCTCAGAAATCTTTGCAAGAAGCAAAAGATAGGTTGAAGCCAGTATTAAAAGGAAATCTTGTCAATACTCAATTGAATAATCAGTCCGCAACAAAGATTCGCATAGAAGTAAAGCAATCGCCAAGGCTTGCAAGGAAAGCAGAAAAGACTGTCACATTCCAAGCGGAAATTCCTCCCAACAGTATGACAACTTCGCAAGGCTCTACAGGACAATTGTCACATAGCCTGAGCGTAGATGAATTTCAGAAAGTAAAATCCAGTCTCAAGAGTTCAAAATCTTTTCCGAATGATTTGGGATTAGAAGATGGGGACGGCAACTCGTCGAGTGGAGTTAGTTCTGACGGCGGGGCTGAGCATGCAGCAAACAATGCTCAGACAGCATCAGGCAACAACTATGTCACCTGTCTCCCAGTTAATCCAGACTCTGACAGTTCTGAGGATTCCAGTGACAAAACTTGGATTCTAAAGGAGGAAAATGGTGGAGTCGGTCCTGGTACGAAAGCTGAAGAAACCTCTCGAAATGCTCACAATTCGTCTGGGACCTCAACAGCAAATTTTGGTGCACAAAAACAATCGGCAGACGTGAAACCGTTGCCAACTCAAGATAGTCAACCTCACCACATGTTCATAACGAATCCAGCTGCAATGAGTAACTCTGTTGGCCAGACTCGATCCACTATTTTTCTATCGAACAAAACTCAAGAGAGTACTTCGGCACCAGTACCTGTACAAAGTAATTATGGGACCCTCGGACGGGTTCCAAACACTCGACCTCCGCAATCAGGCGGGAATCTCACGAAGAATGCTGTCTCTTTAGTCAAACTACCACCTCCGATGGAGTTAGAAAGTGAGTCAGAGGACAAGAGTCCGCGGGACACTCCCATATCTAAACCCGTCCCTCTCGCTTCAACTCAAATGTACCATACGCTGCAGCCCCAAAGATCAAGGCCAATGATTGCTGATACTCAGCAAATGCAAAACACTGCGGCTAGACAACTTCAATTTCAAGGCCAAGTACAAGGTCCGACTCGGCAAGCCGAAAAAAGCATTGAGGAGAGCTTGCAGCTGATACGAATGCACGTGGCAGCTCTTAAAGTAAGTACATCAGTTATTCGATTGAATGCTGGAAGCTCCCCTTGCAGTATTCAAAATAGGGTTTTAAATTTGTGACGATCATAATATCTAATGCTATATTTTCTCTGCTTCTAAAGCAGGAATTTCCCAGTGCGTCTCCGTCTCCTGTTGACTTCGGAGGTAAAAGTCAGACACCGATACTGGCACCTCCTCCGGAATTTTCAGACGCTCGAGACACTCATGAATCCTGCACAAGGTTCAATCAAGGTCTACTAAATATGGGTGCAGGCGGAGCTGATTCTCAACAACCATTTAACCGCCACTCCCCGTTGTACCGCTCAATCAGTCATACTCATTCGAGCAGCTCTTCTAATTACAGTGGCTACCCTACGATGACGCGTCAACAATACCAGCTACAACATCAGCAGCATCAACAAAATATGCAAATGCAGCAACACCACCAGCAACTGGCCCAGCAGAATCACTCACTAGGGCAGCAGCAACAGCAGCTTTCTCTTACCCAACAACAAATTCAGCAACTTACCCCTCAACAACAATACCAATTAGCCCAAAGACAAGCTGCTGCAGCCGGTCAGCCAATGCAACAACAACAAATGCAAATGAACCAACAGCAAGCTATGGCCGCTGGTATCCAGCCAGCGTATCATACTTTAGGTCGAACTCCCTCTTACGCAACCGGTCAAGCTCAAACTATGCTCAACAAGAGTGGCTACGGTCACTACCAAACTCTGACGAGTGTAAAGCAGCAGCAACAACAGCAGCAAAACTCGCAACTTCAAGGGCAACAACACGCAATGCACCCACAACAACCACAACAACAACAGCAACCGACTTCACTCCAAAACCCGCAAAACGCACAAAGCAGTGCGAGTTTATTTCAACAACAACATCATCCAAAATGCTATTACTACCAGCAAACTCCATCTAGTACGGGTGGCAATGGAAAATATGTTCCTGAACCGCCCAGTAAATTGCACCCAGTAAATCGCTACACTCCTGGTAAGCATCTTTAGTTTTTTGAGGCTTTGGAATAGCCATACTTGCCATACTTTAAATGTGCAGTGGAATATTCCTTCTTGACAATAAATGTTTTGATTGTAACAATTAGATATTTGCGAGAATGGCCCTCGAATTGTTGGGACCATACCAAAGAAACAACCTGGAGTTCCGGATCATTATGAAGTCCCACATGCGCATCAACAAATGCTTTTGCAACAACAGCACCAGCAACAACAAGCGGCGGCAGCAGCTGCAGCCCAACAGGGAGCAAGAGTTAGACGTGAGTTTCGAAACAAGACTCTTCCAGAATGGTCTGTCGGAGATGCTTGTGATTGGCTAGACAGCCTTTTTATGCCAGAGTACAAAATTATATTCCAACAAAAGACGATTGATGGGAAAAGACTCATTCGAATGGACAATGCGACTTTACTCGATCTGGGGATCAAGAAGCTCGGGCATCGAATGAATATTGAGAAGTCGCTCAAGCGATATATGCCCCAACCGAAAACTTGAAATCCGCTTTTGTGCTAAATGCACACAAAATACTACGACTACGATGAACGTACTACAAATCCCAAATCATAGCCGCTCACATTCGATTTTGACGAATGGTTCACTGTGTGTGCAGCTTTAGCTTCTGGTCCTCGATTTCTCTTGTACATTATTTTTGACTTTTTGAGGTAAGCGGGAATTCAGTTTCGGGTAGAAAGTCGAATTGAAAACTAGTGTTTAAGGCTTAGTAAGTGTAACCATATTCAGTGTATTGACTTGATGAGTCCTTCAAACCAAACAAGCAAATATGTTGTGTTCTCTTCTGTTTCATTTTTTTTTACTTTTAGCTATTAAATAGTCTATCCCACCGGTGCGCTAAACATTTATACAAGTAAGTCGTTTATAATTTAGGAAGGGTAAAATGCGTTTTCCCAACAATATTTGCTACGTTTCATATTAAGGAAAAGTTATTCCTGAAAGAGTATAATTCTCGGTCTGCCACGACATAGTTACCAGTCATTCTCCGTGCTATTAGCCGGATTTAATTGGATTTTTGGAGACTTCTCTTGAACTCCAGGAGACTAGAAAGTAGTTCAGGATCGAAATTAATCCAAAAAGAACAAGTTTTCAAAAATACATTCAGATAAATGTGGACCATTCTCATTATTCAAAAAGTTTGAAGATGAAAATGCAACTTTACGCTCATGGTTTTCAAATTTGATTCCACTAATCTTTCCACATTTGAATGTAAACTTAATCGTTAAGACATGGTTGGAAGGAATGAATGTCTCAAATCATTCCTCGTTTGACGTTGACGTTTTCTCTCCACTATTTCAAATTTTCAAGGCAAAAGCTATTGCTTATCGTTTAAAGTCTTGTCATTTCACTATCAAATCTAGGTTAAGAACTTATACACGTACAAATTAGTATTCGGACGGAGAGTTGGAGCGGCATTATGCTGGCAGAAAGCTAGAATTTTAAGAAGTATTGTTGAGAACGGCGGCTACACAAGAGGGTTAACTAACTAATAGTACGTGCTAATTTTAAAACATTTTGTATAGGCTATTTGTATTAAGTACAATTTGGTACTCGTTTAAAGTTTTAATAATGTAAGTCAAAAGTCAATTGTCGTCGTCATTGTTGTCAATTAGACTGCTGTGCTGGTAGTAGCTTTTAAGAAACAAGGGAACACTTGGCTAAAAATGTTAATTTTGCACACACAATTTGTTGTGCAAAATAAAGACGAGAGCAGAAGTGCGGGCAGGCGATTCGTTACACAGAGAGTGGTATTTGTACAGTTTTAAAGCAAACGTTTGGCGAATTTTGATGAGTCCTTGTGGTTTTATTATCTAGTTATTCTATGTATTATTTTATGTTAGTTTTATTCATGCGCTCGGACGCATTGTCGGTTTACCCCAATGTACAATTTTATTACTACAATTAAGTCTCTAGTTTAAGCGAAAACTTTAAACATTAGCGAAATCTATGTATAAGAAAACACTACTCGAGAAAGGTTTTATGGTGGAGTTTTGCGCAGAATTGCAAAGAGAAAAAAGGTAACTTGGTTCGTTGGTTCGCTTTCTCCTTCTCCAGATTAATTAATTATGAGATGGATTTAATATATGCATAGGAAGCAGGAAGTGGAGTCGTTGAATGGAGGAAAGGAAACAAAGTCATTATTTGAGACAGAGTTGTCGTTACTCTTTGACAATTTACTGGAATTTATAGAATCTCGAACTAAAGCGAACGGAGAACGGACTGTAATTATTAGATTTCCATAAGATTAAGAGCGAGCACAGGTAAAAAATGTGCTCAAACTCGTAACTCGTACTCATTCTTAATTACTGTAGTAATTGTTAAACCAAAAAAAAAGTCAGGTGTCAACTACTGTACAAGTTTTGATAAGAAATGCACTCGACTCAATCTGTTTCCGAACAAGATTTGTGGCGCAGTGACTTTTTTTAGTGTTTGTTTTACTCTTGAAAATAGGGATTTTTAAAAAAAATGAATGCTTCGTGCGGTGGGGTGCGTCTCATTCTCAAAATGCCAATGATGTGCTGTGTGTATGTAGTGTAAGGTGTAACAATACAATGTACAATTAACGATGTTTAAAATGTAAATTTTAACGGTTACGGTTGAAGTGGAGAACAAGAGCAGTGCACACTTTACTGCTCTAAATTTTTAAGACTGTTCTCTCTTTTTTTCTGCTGCTGCTGCTACTATTTCATTGTTGGTTTTTTGGCAGTTTTAATTGTTGTGTATTGTTGAGGAACGACGACGATATTCGTCGTCGATATGTTGTATTGATTGTACTACTTGTTCTTCTTCTAAAACTTCACAACTACTCAAGCATCGTATCGACTTACATAGAGCAAAACAAAATTTAAAGCAAACAAAAATCTGGTTTCACACGCACGAGACAACATGGAGTTTCTTTCTGGAGATGAGACTGCGTAAATGACACATGTACCTTTCAATATTATAATGTAAACCAATACCTAATTCATAAGCCGTTCACCAGACACAACGTTTAAAAAAAAGTGAAATCCCAAGAGGCATACTAAATACGTAAATAAAAATTCAAGGATACTACAAAAAAAATTCTTGTGATTTTGGATGTGGTCTTTTTTAGAGAAATTTTTGCAGTTTTATTGCATTCCAACTTTTAAGCTGCTACAATTGACGGAACAAAGTAACCGGAAACAGGATTTGCTGACGTGAGATCGAAGTTGGAGTTGGGCAAACTTTTGTTAGATTTAATTGAGAATAACAGAATTACTCATCTGAAGGAATGGTTGAAGACGGATCTGAAAACAAATGAGGCAACGAAGGTCCAAATTTTTCCTTCACTTT
This sequence comes from Hymenaphorura dentifera, assembly GCA_034699705.1. NCBI lineage: Eukaryota > Metazoa > Arthropoda > Collembola > Poduromorpha > Onychiuridae > Hymenaphorura > Hymenaphorura dentifera. Next base: position 5,981 of record JAQGCM010000359.1, on the reverse strand, counting down.
GTCAAATTCTTTTCTAAGCTCTTCTTGAAATTCCTCTTCATTGGCACACGTCTCGCCCAGCAGTTCAATAGTTTCTAAAAAATCTGCAATCATGCCTTCCGCATTCTGTGCAAAACATGTGAGTTTTAGTCAATTTTAAAAATAGTTTGCCAGCAGATAGTTTTCTCTTTAGAATGAGAGAACCAACCTTTCTATCCTTCTGTCTTTGATTTACTGACATTTCATCATCAGCCCCATCAGCAGGGCCGTACAAGTTTTCCAATTTAGATGCCATTTGACGAGCATCCTGAAAAGAACAGAATAATTACAAATAAGTAGAGTTCACAACAAACGAAAGTTAAAGTTAAGTAGCTCAATGATTTTAAATTTGCTTGCCTGAATGACTGCCGGAGGAAATCCTGTCAATTTAGCGACGTGAAGGCCAAAGCTTCGGTCGCAAGGACCTAGCTCAATTTTGTAGAGCATGGCAAGACCATTTTCATCAGCCATTGCTGTAACGTGGACATTTCGGACGGAACTAACCTCGTCTGCTAAATCAGTCAGCTCATGGAAATGCGTTGCCAAAACAGCATAACATTTTACTTCCTTCGCCAAATGCCTGAAATATATGTAAAATATAGATAAAATTTCAATTTTCGTCATCATTCCATCTCTGGAATTAAATGCACGGATAAATTACTCACTCTGAAATTGCCCAGCAAAGTCCAAAGCCGTCATATGTCGATGTCCCGCGACCCAATTCATCAATGAGCACCAGCGAGTCAGAGGTTGCAGTCTAAGAATAATTTACAAATTCTAAATTTACCTAAAAAAACCTTGGAACATGTCAAGATGCAATTGCTGTATTTATTAGCCATTTAGTTGACATCTTACGCGAAGAATGAAAGATGTTTCGATCATTTCAGCCATAAATGTTGAAACTCCTTTGACAAGGTTGTCGCCGGCACCCACACGAGCCAAAATCGAATCAACAATAGAGACCTTAACCAAAAATAGTGCATTACGACATCATTTCGTAATAATTGTGTAAGATAACGAAATGCTGAAATACCTCTGCAGAGTCAGCCGGCACAAAGCAACCAATGTGTGCCAGTAGTGTGGCAACTCCCACTGAGCGTAGAAATGTACTTTTTCCTCCCATATTCGGTCCGGTCACAATATAAAATGAAGCTCCGTCTACATTTCAAGCAGTTCAAAACAATTGTCAGACCTTATTTACCAGTACAAAAATATTAGTTGTTCAAGGGCCACTAACTTTTGTCAAAAACAGCGTCGTTTGCGATGAAACTGATTCCACTTTGTGCCTCAACGCAAGGATGTCTAAGCTGCTTGAAACTGAGAATCCCCGTTCCGCGGGGATGAAGTTTCGGTCGCACAAAAGTGCATGAAGCCCCGCTTGAAGCAACGGCTAGACTGATGAACACATCTAGCTTGGCTAAAATTGTCCCCAATTGTTCGAGACATGTGTAATATTCACCTAGAAGAAAAAGCAACGACAATGAGTGTCAAAAATAGTCAAAATCTCACAGGTTTGGAAATTTATGTTGAGTCAATTTACAAGCAATTGCCATCAGTTCATCCATAAAGTCTTTTTGTGCTTCATTGTAAAGAGCAGTCTTGCTGCTGTAGCGCTCATTGAGGTCTGTGAGTTGACTGGTAGTAAACCGAACTCCAGACGCCACCGAACTCACAATCGTCAATTCCTTGTTGTTTCGGATTGCTTTTTCATCCTAGCAATGAAAACAAGTTAACCCAGTTTAGCAGTCACACCAACAATGTACGTGCTTAAATCTCCACTTATTTTTGAGCTAACCTTAAGTGTGACTCTAAGAACATATTCTCCATCCTTTGGGCGTTCCAACTTCAACCCAGATTTCTTGTCATCCAAATTTGTCATTTCAGCCACACGCCTAGCCTCCTTCTCCATCTTTGCTTTCAATTTATCCATTTCGTCCTGCAAGTCTGTGCACAGGACAAGGAATTAAGTTATTGCAACAATCAGTAAAACAGATCTAAATTTTAGTCATGAGATAGTAAGTAGTACCTTGCAGAGATTCATCAAAATCCGAACGAACCATAAACTCTCCCTGCTCCGCCCTTGTCAAGTCTAAGGTCTCTTTAATCATACTTTTGAATTTGTCAAAATCAGGCCCAAGCGACTCCAAGGGTTCGACGAAATATGTGGCTAGCACTACGGCCTTTTCGCTGCTGTGATTCTCCAACTCTGCAATGAGCAACGGCAGCTTGACCAAGCAAAGGTACGTTCTAGAAAAACAAGACATTTATTTGTATCAAAAATACTCTGGCGATCAGCTAATTTTATTGAAAGCACTGACTTGTAGCAGTCTTGAAGAGTGGCCTTTTTGCGCTGAAACTTGCGAGCTAATACTTGGCAATCTGGAATTCTCCTCATGTGCTCCTCATGGAGCGCTTGGCGAAGAGTAATATCGTTCATAAACAGCTCCACCAAGTCCAGCCTTTCTTCCAAAGCGTCCTTGGACATTAGAGGCTGCTTCAAGTATTGAGCCAGGAGTCTATGTCCTGTTACAAAATCAAACCCCAATTATTTTAGCTAACGTTTGAATAAGGTTATGGTTATGATGCTTTTAGCAACTTGAATAGATTACCTTGAGCAGTGCGGCAGCGATCAATAATAGAAGCGAGAGAAACTGTCCTATTGGCTTCGTACGGATTAGAGGTCAAGTGAAGAGCCTCACAAGCCGCCGAGTCCATCTTGACATAAAGTCCGACATCAAACGGACACAAGGCAAATTGATTCAGGTACGCTTCATTCGTGACCAATTCGAGGTACTTGATGGCCCCGGCCAGAGCAGACACTGCGACTGTTTTCTCCAACTCTGGATTTGCTGCGATGTTTTGCAATTCCTTTGCTTTAGTTCGCAATACTCGACTCAGATCCTGATTTATGTTTCCAGTGTCGAAATCAGTTGATTTTTTCTCGGTCACTAGAATTCTATGCCTCTCCAACAACTGCAAACAAATTTAATACTTAGTTAGGGTTCTTTTATAAGGAAGTAGTTATTTAATTGCGCTACCGCTCGAAGTTGTGCTGGCTCATCCGTTTGAGAATTTGAACGTGAAATAACAGCTTCCTTTGGAGATAGTTGGACGAGCACAGACTCGAGATTCGACAACGCATCATTGTCCACAAACTCAATCAAATTGATAATGCACTCATTCATATTAACGTGCCCAATACCAATTACCTGAATCAAAAGTTAAAATGTGTTACAAATCCCATTCTTAAAATCTGGAAAATCGACACATGAGCCGTTATAGTTAGGATAGGTTACCAAATTCTTGTCGGAGGTCCCAATCTTGATACCAACCACTCCATTATTGACGCTGATCTCTGCATTACTAAAGAGTAAATCTTCAAATTGAGTTAAATTTCCTGGAGATCCCTGATTTGTAAAAAGAAACACAGTTGTATTGAGTGAATCCAGCCAAATTAATCCCTTTTTACTATTCATCAGAGTACTATTACTACGTACCTTGTACTCTGCGACCCAGTCATTTTTCCCTTGATTGATCCAAACTTCAACTCTGTTCTGTTTCAAGAGAAGAAGATCACGCACGTATGCTTCAAACTCATGTTTTCTCAAATTTAAGTACTCAACGGTGAGCTTTAAGTTCTTGTTGTAAAGAGCTCTTGTCCCATTTCGAGTTGTTGTTTGCGAGTCTACTGCAGCTACAACTGCATCAGTTCCATACAACGTGTACTTATCTTCACGGTCAAAAAACCTAGTTGTCGTCATAGATTTCTAAGAAAAGAATCGAATATACGCCATTTATTACTTTGAATTCGGTCGCAGTGCAGTAACTAAACTAATGCATACAATTAGCTAATTAACAAATTCTCCCCGACCCAAACGAGCTGGACTAACTTACCTCTGGAAGTTTCTTGTACACAGCCAGAAAGTTGTCCTTATCTTCGACGGCGTTCTCTGCAAGTACAAAATGAAAAACAGAAATTAGCAATCAATATTTCCTGACATTCTGTCATCTTTGCGACAAAGTAAAAAAGAAAAGTAAAAAAAAAAATCTGCTAAAACCACCAAGATTACAGCTAACTTACCTTCTTTGGAGGAAGAAGCCATGGTCAGATGGTCAAGTCCGAAGTGTCCGAAATGCCGGTTTTACAATTATTGCCAAATAATTGATGATTTTATTGCATTGAGTGCGACCGACAGGCTGAGCAATTGTGGATTTGGACTTGGATTTGGACTCCAAATTTTGGAGCTATACAAACACACACAGCAAAAAGAAAAAGGGCAAAAACTTTCCCACCTTTTTCTTTGGTTCTCATCCAAATCTCAAATCCTTACAATTTGATGCCTGCATTGAGTGGTGAAGTAAGTGGTGATTGGAGTGTCAAGTTTTGAGCGCGGCTCAGTACTCCAATCAGTATGAGTGTCGCACCAAAATGTCTCATTCTCTCATCATGGATTTTTTCGAAATTTGGCAAATGCATGTTATGAACCACAACGCAAACTGCAATAGATAAAAGCAAAGGAATGTATTGCAAAATTTGAATAGACGAGAAAATATTACACTCGTTGTGGAAATTGTGGATTGATTTTGCTTCCTGGTTTTTCAGGAAAGAATTGCTTGGCAGACTGCAGAATAATGATGAATAACCTGAGCAATTCTCGAATAAAAATAAGTTTAGTTTGTCAAAGCAAACTACGATAAAAGCAAAAGAAGGTAACCAATGCATAATTTGAATATGATGAGAAAACATTGAACTCCCTGGCCGTGGACTGAATTTTTCTTCAAGAAAAAATTGTTAATTAATAAGACAAAAATTACAAGTCCTGTATGCATCGTTTCAGCATTACAAACAAATCTACTGCAAGATTACTGCGATTTGCAGTGAGACGATGGGACCTACAGAGTAATGACCAGCACGAGAAATTCCATGCGTGTGGAATTGTGGAGTCGGACATAATGTTGTAATATTGAAATTTTATTTCAGTTTATTACAAGAACATAGTAAAGTTCTTCTAATAATTTTCGACTTTAGGTTCCAGAAATCTGACCAGAGTCAAAGTCGATGACTTGTTGGCCTTGTCAACATGAATGTGGAATAGCTAATTTATTGTCTGTCCAATTCGAAGACAAATATTCTCGAGTTAATTACAAAAATATTGGATCGTATCGCATCGTATCGTATGGGACTAGGGACGATAATGCATGGAATGTGGAATTTTACGATTGACGGATTGGAGATTGTAGCACTAGTTTCGTGCGTGAGAGATTGTTCGGGAGGGGACTTCTTGGACTTGACCATTCATTTCATTTCATTGTTGAGCAAAACTCCAAGAGACTTAAGTCCAAATCTTTCAGAAAGTTAAATTATAAGTAGGACTGGACTTCTATTTCTTGGTTTCAGTCTAGAATTGTCGTCCGGAGAGACTCGACTACTGCATGAGACCAACTTGTAAACTTTCATCGAATCTATTTTAACATTCTCATGTCTGAGCACGAGCTGAATTTTGCCAACAACTGCTCACCAATCTCTCTGGAAAGAAAGGTCGTCCAAGGATGGGGTTCAGAAAATCAAGCGTTGTCGTCCTCGTCGCAGCAGTGGCTGTCGTTTTTGCAACAATCGGTAATTTTGAAATTTCTTTTTGTCACATTGGGGTTGTATTTGTGAGATAAGTTTTGAAAATTCGGCTCTGCAATTCTGAAAACCTGGCAGTTAATTGGCAGTTTTCTTTTTAGCTTTTGTTCGGAATGGTTCACTTCTGCTGAGTTTTGAAACAGTTCAAAGGGATCCTGATCCTGATCCCGACCCTGGGAAATTACTAAAATCTCCCATTACCCCAGCTGGGGAACAAATCGACCTAATCGTTTTTATTTTTGGTTTTTCTAGGAGTCTCCGGTGACCCCACTGAAGAGTGTCAACCACGCAACTCCTCATATGCCATCGCCGATTCGAAACAATGTGATAAATT
>JAQGCM010000358.1:0-27455 GCA_034699705.1 Hymenaphorura dentifera | reverse complement strand
GATGAGGAAGCTAAGGAGTACAATGACTTCAGGTTTAAGCGCAGGGTAAGCGGATGATGTAAGTTGTTCAAGACTAAAATACTTGCGACTTAATTAAAATTATTCATTAATCAATATTAATTTGATTGCATCGCGTAGAATATCGCCAAGAATATTGATTGATCCCTCATACAAGCTGTGGCTGGCCATGTAATAAAAATATTGGGACTGGGACTTGGACACAAGAAGACACAGCTTCGCGCTAACATGCTAAGAAGTGGCAAGAATTGTACGATAAAGCAAGTCGCAATCGAGGAAAAATATGAATCTCCGAAAACATCAAAACCCGAAGGTCACGGTCGTCTCGCAAAAAACCGACTGTTTGGGTTCTGCTGGAGCCCGAATTCGGTTTCTTTCTTACGCTTCGTTGCCTTGCACTACATCTCCAAAATCGAAACATCCATAGCATCCAGTAGAGCTGAGAGCAAAAACCGAATGCGAATGAAGAATCCCGGACCCCGGAAAACCCGGGTTATCTTCCTTCGATCCATTTTTTTCATCTACATATATTTCTAGTCCGACTTCCGCTCGAGCGAGCTGCCCGTTTCCCAGTCCCAATGCAATGTCATTGTCAAACTAGCGAGCTGAGAATTTTAGTGCAGACTTAACCTTAAGCTAATGCACATTTTGCGCAGTAAATGATTTAATTAATAATTAATAGTCTCAAAAGCTGCAATAACACAATAGAGCAATAATGGGGGAACCAGTAAAGTTGGTATTGTTGTTGACACAGTCTGCATTGTTGAAGCAATAAGAAGAGTTGAGCCCTCAAGCTAGGAAAATGTAACGGGAAAATGTGAGTGAAAGTGACTTCTTGCATAAACACAACAAATAAAAGCAACAAGACCTTCTTGCGGTGAAATGTGGGGATTGTTGTTATTGTGCGCTCAATTTCTACCACTTAATAATAATAAATTACTATTGTTGCAAAACACTGAAACATGGACATTTTAATTGTCTAATATTTTGAGCAATAATGGAACACTATGGGAGAGTTTGTTCACTCGTGCGAAAACCAAAACTGTTTTTGATCTGTTGCTGTTTCTCAGTTTTAATTGGTGGAATCAGCTCACTTTACTTTTACTATCCAGAAAGCATTTCTTCAGACTCTGAAAATTATCCATTTCATCAACATCATGTTTCTGGAGGTGAGGAAGCAGCTGATCTAATTGAACAAGAACACGAACAACTCAGTAATTTATTAATTGATGCTACCAAAGCAAAATCAGTGCACAAAATTTTGAGTAGTAGCAATAATGGTGCAAATATTATGGATTCAGCAGGCAACAATAATTTGCAAACTCAAAATGATAGTGGGATGACAGTGGAGATTACAGTTGAAACCGGAAGTAGTGACGACGATGATGACACAACGTTTCGACACCATCATTCTCAAAATCCAATCATGTTTATGCGACTAACTGAATTGGTTCAAGAATCTAAATTTACAAATGTGATCGAGAGACGGTTGATTCATTTTGATTTGAAAGGAGCACCACCAAAAGTTTCATACTTCAAAGAGGTACTGCAAATAAATTTAATAGGAACACGTTCTCCTTCTATTTAAAAAAAAATTCTCAAAATTTGACAGATTATCAAATTAAGTCATGAGGCAGGAATGACCGGACTTTTGATTGAGTGGGAAGACACGTTCCCCTGGAGGGACAGTCTAAGAAATTTAACAAGAAAAGAAAACCATTACTCAATTTTACAAGTTCAAGAAATAATACAGTTTGCTGAAATTCACGGAATGGAAGTCATTCCTTTGGTTCAAACTTTTGGACACGTCGAATTCATTCTGAAACAGGAAGAATTCGGTCATTTGAGGGAAGTTAAAGAAGATCCACAAGCATTTTGTCCGTCTAAACCAGCAACAATGGATTTAATTGAACAAATGATTTTACAGGTCAGATCACTCAGGAAATTAATTATCCCAGGATAATTGAATGCTTTGAAGTCTCCTTAAGCATTTCTTGTTGTTTATGCAAAATTTTCAGATAGCCTACACTCACCCAAATTCTCGTTTCATCCATATTGGGTGTGACGAAGTTTACAACCTAAGAGTTTGCAATTTGTGCACCGCTGCAACCGAATCAAAAGACAGTTTGTTTATCGAGCATGTCACAAAAGTTGCAAGTTTTGTCAGAAAATTGGGGAAAATTCCTATAATTTGGGATGACATGCTCCGCATGATACCTCGAGCGTATGTTCATTATAATCACCAAGATTGGGATCCAAATACTTAATTCATAACTGAAAATTCTCAATTCAACTTTTCAGAAAACTTAATGAAACAAATCTGGGAAAATTGGTGGAACCTATGGTTTGGGTTTATGCAGAAGACATTGACCGGTTTGTAGGTTGGGAGACTTGGGAAAAATATTCCAGCATTTTCCCAACTATCTGGACAGCCGGAGCATTCAAGGGAGCTTTCGGTGAAACCTTATCAATTCCAAAACTGTCAAGACATGCAGAAAATACGCAAAGATGGGTTGACATTGTTGCAAGAGAATCTCATCGTTGGGGAAAAGGAATTGGCGGAATGGTTTTAACCGGTTGGTCACGCTATGACCATTTTGCTGTCCTCTGTGAATTACTTCCAGCCTCACTTCCATCTCTCATCTACACATCCTTAATTACTTCGATTCCTTCTCCTGGAGCGTCCATCCGAAATCGGATTTTTGTTCCAATTCGGACTGCTGGAACTACTGTTGATATGAATCCTAATGATAATCAAACAATCGTTGGTTCAATTCGAAAACGTCGTTCAGTTAGGCGTTGGGTGCCCCACCCTCAAAGTCTTAGAATTAAAGAACGGTCAGAAGGCGTGGCTATTTCTAGTTTTGCTCGATCTGGGCGAGCAAGTTCAGTCGCCACCGTTGAAACAGGAATTACTGATAATCCATTCGAACAACGTCAGGAGCGCATTGCTACAGATTTCCTTAAGATTCTAAGTTGTCCAGTAACTCTAGCCATGACAAAAACGGTGCTAACTGCTAAAAATTCGGAAGATGATGAATTCTCCTTTGTGTCAAGATGCAATTTTCCAGGGGTTTCATTTTTTCGAACGGCTTTTCGACTTCGTTCGCTTCTTTTAGAAACTTGGAATTTGGTAGAAAGTCTGAATCGCGGGAGAGGTTGGGTTACCAAATATAATCGACGCCACCGTTACTCACTTCCACTGAGAGTGGATGAGTTGGTGTTTAAAGACATTCCCAGGCTTAAGCGGAATTTAGCTCTGACTGCAAAATCGATTGGTATTTCCATGAAACCATTGTATTCTGATGACACGATTTTAGAATGGGTGGAGCAAAATATTTGGGATGCTTGGGAAAGTTTAGAAGAATTAGAAAAGGCAGGGCACGAGCTAAAAAGCATCAGTGTTTGGCCCAGGAGACCTTTGGAGAGTCCGGAGAAAATGCAGCTAGATTTAGGACTGCAAGTGTTGGGTTTGGAAAACGAAAGACTTTGAAATCCCTATGAGGTTATTTGAGAGTACGTAGTCGGGAAAGATTCGGATACAGAATTTGGAAATTCCAAAAGATTAGGGACTTGACGTTTGGAATGAATTTTCCAACTTCAGGGGTGAAATATTTCACGGTTGCTGGACCAGGTCAAGCCTCAAGAGTGTAGTGCACAGCAACTCGAGTTGACCAGGACGTTCTTGCAAAGCAATTAGTGGAATTATATGGATTCGAATTTGATTAAACTCGAATCTATTTTCTTGTTCAAAACGAAGCCAAATAGCCGACAGTGGCAAATTCCCATTACAATACAATTGCAACCCTAGATTCCTTGTAGTCGTATAACTGGTGTGATTTATTCAACTTCGTAATTTTTGAAGAAAAAAACGGACCGTATAAGTACAACACTAAGACGGCTTTAAATTTCGAAAAGAACTAAAATCGAACTACTTTTACGAAAGAGAGATGCAGCAATGGATTTCGGAAGTTTTGAAAATTGGAAAGGACGTGTGTCAGCCGAGCTGACCACAAATTTTTGTATCGTTGAAACTTAGTCATGCTTGAAGCTCTGGGCTAGAGTAAATTAGTTCCGGATACTTCCGGAGTATTTCTTGTTCAAATTTGTTGTAAATTACGAAATCTAGTCACGAGCTTATTTGGCTTTTTCGGTTAGCTGAACAGGGCCAGGCTTAGCTTTCAAAAATTGTAATCTAAATTACATTATAGTTTAAGTTAAGTACTACTGTTTGTCTAGTCCTATAGTTTAGAATCTCAACAATTAATTTATTGTTCAAAGTCGAAAATTGTTGTCCAGAAGAGTCCAGATGGAAAGTATGCCAATGCATTCTTCAACGTTTTGCATGCACACGCAGGTTCGAGTGCGTGTACAAACAGCAAAATGTCCATTTTTGTGAACTAGTAGTTATGTAGATCTTTAGCCTAAGGTCAATTGCACAATCAACCCAAAACATATTCATGCACACTATGCAAGCCTTCGAGTTAAGCAATTATTTAGAATTTAGAGTTATAAATTACGTATAAAGCGCACATAAAATATTGCAACTTTACATTGTTGCTTGAGTATAGCAAAGATCGTCAAAAAATTAGCAAAAGCAAAGGAGACTTTGAACTCCTTCTCCATCCATCCTGATCCCATCCAATCAAAATGTTCATAAAATGTGTACCTGCTACATAACTGAGCCCGAATATACGTTAACTTGTGAAATTGACCTTTAAAATGCAGAAAATACATGCATAAATTAAGTTAAGATTCAAGAAATGTAGAATTTAGATATCGTAGAATTTGAGATGTGCTGCATTTAGCTCAAGCGAAGGAAGAGGGATAAGGATTAATTCTGGGTTTGATCATTTTAAAAACTGTAACAAGTACTCTAGTTGAGCTCCCTTGCAGATGCAAACAATTTGGCAAATTATTGGAGCGACTGCATTTCATTTGTTAATTTTTAACATTTTTGTTATTCACAAATTTAAATTTGTTTTTATACAGCGTAAAAAATCACATATTTGCATGATTGCAACAATTCTATAAAAATCCATTCATTTCATCACTATTTCACTACATTCTCATTCAGTTTGGCTAGAAAAGGTCAGAATTTCTATTCGACCTCTTCAAGAATTCAGTACCGTATATTTTGTTAAATATGTTTTACGTGCAAAAAATCAGTTCTGCTCACAAATATATTTTACGAAGACATGCAGGACGCTATATTCCAACCACTGGTAATCATAAAATTTGTAACTTCTTGCCATTCCGAGTCGGTAATGGTTGAGGGTTTCTCTGAGCTTTGATTCTGAAATACATGAAAATTGGTTATAAAACTTGTTCACCTTGGATAAGATTCGATATTAAAATCTCACAAGAAGTAGCGCCGTTTTAATTGTGAGGTACTGGGTGGGTTGGAGATTGTTATTGATGCAGAGCTGGAAAAATAAAATATTTGTTTTCAAATTGAACTGAGCTGAGCTTACACATGCTGCCATTATTGACCATCATAAACTTACATTCTGTTCCTTCATGGACAGCAAATGCGACGAATTCAAATTTAATATATTAGCAGTAAATTGGTCGTCCATAGCCTTTTGTTCTCCTTGATGTTTCGACAAGTTTGCTATTTGCACATCCTCCTGATCGATTATTCGTGAGCAAGGCTCCTCGGATTTTGATTCCATGGAGCTTGAGTTGGCGGCGACGTAGGAGGACAGCTGGAGTGTGGGTTTTTTGTCTTGATAAGTGCAGTCGTTTCCGTTTCCGCCTTGGTCGCTTCTGGAAGTTTATGAAAATGAGATTACTTAAACTTCCAAACATTCAATTTTTCATTATTGGGGTAAACAATTCCTGAGATAAAAAATTTATTCCTTACGCAGTTAATTGGTCTTGTCTTAGGAGGTGCTCTGCGTTGCTGTGACTTCTACCCTACGAGGGGAACAAAGAATAAGAAGTCCCCTCAAATGTAAAATTTAAGATTTAATAGATATCGTTTGACGACAAACTTGCATGCATGCCGACTAAACTACAGTGACTATCTTTACAAGCGGACGTCATATATGAATAATAGTAAAAGACAAAATGCTTGAGAAATACGAATTAGCAAATATTGTACCAATTCTTTCGGTGGTGGAGGTGGTGGTATGTGTGGAACAGAATTTGATTTGTTTCCATTTTGCTTGGCTATGGAATTCGTCTCAGTTCTCCCACCTCTGTCAAAATCTATACAATCATCTAGTTTTTTAATTCCGTTTCTTCGGTATTTGTATAGTTCTTGCAGTCGGAATTGGAGTTCACGCTCCTTAATTAGGTTTTGTATAAAATGTTCCTGATCACGGGCTGAGTGGAATTGGGCGTACGGTTTCAATTTTTCTATCACATCTCTGTAAGATTCAGAACAATGAATGCAATGAGAGAAAATTGGTTTGAGTACAGGTGAATAGAAGTCTTAAGATTTGTCGATTTGTATCTTGTTTACCTTTCATAAGGAAGGAACCTCCGTTTCGTCTTAGTTGTACTTGGTTTCTTAAAAAAGCTAGATGGTAATTGATAATCACGGATAACACGTTTTCTTCTGGCGCGCTCATGTATTCGCAGTACATACATATCGACAAGAGCTAGTTTGAAGGCTGTGAAATAAAAAAATAGGCAGTAAAAATCATTAGCGAACATGCGTTACTAACTTTACATGTTTGAGTGAGTAAAATCATATGTCTACAGAACGTACAAATGTCTTCAGCTTCATCGTCTGCATTGAACACAAGTTGAGAGACTAGCTTCTCAGCTTCATTGTCGTATTCCTGAATTTATGGAATCGTAATTATGAGAATGAACTCATTCTTTCTGCATTTCAAGTGAAAGTAAATTTTCAAAATACTTTTTCATAGTCGTCCCTTAAGGACATGTATCCAAGTTGTGAACCCTCATCGTTCGCAAGTCGGATAGGTGAAAGTTTTGCAGTGAGACTAGGCGAAAGCGGACCATCTTCTGGACATGTGTGATCTACGGTAGGACGTTCAATAATTTTACAATGCGGCCAAGTGGCTTTCCCTGTACTCCCGTCAACAAACCTCCGCACATATTCTTCTTTGGATTCTGCAAAATTAATTTAAAAACAACTCATTTTACAACTCAAACCAAACACACAAATAAGTGAATTGAATAGTAGTGATGGTAAACTAATGTTACCTGCAGGCGTTTTTGATTCAATGTGTTTACTAATGTCTTGCCAATTTCCAAATCCAAATTGCTCAATTCCATCTAAAAGTCTTATATTTTCTTTGGCGGTCCACTTTGTACCATTCGGAAATAGAAATATATTTCCAGAAGAATCCTATTCATAAAATTCCGCCACATAACAAAAATAATGTTTTCGTTTCGCACCAAAAACTGTCGTGGTAGTTTGGGTTTAAAACTTACGAAAAACCGGTATTTGTGGTCGGATTTATGTTGTCCTACCTCAGCACCAAGACCAAAACACTGTAAATTTCAAAAGTACATTGTAAGTTAGTCACTTAAAGGACACTTGTTAGCCAGTTAACCTTCGCCATTCGCAAAATGTATTCAATTCAACCGTTCTATTGCCCCCTGCTGAAATGTTCATAGTTCAAGTATGCCAACGCCTGATTCGATTTTCGACTCGACTCGTATTCGCTCGCGTAGTGGCAAAGTTTGTCGTACGCATCTGATCGAATCAAATCTAAAGAGTTATCCAAGAAATAGTCTGCCTGCCCACAGCCAAAGTTATCATACATGCTGCCTAAACTTTTCGATTTTGAAATCTAGAATTTCAAAACCTTCAATCATTATCAAACGAACGAATATATCGAACCTATTCATTCTATTCTCAAATTTCTTTCCAAACCAAACCCTCCATTCCATTCCCATTCCATTTTCTAATACTAACACATTAGTTATGATTCAATTTTCTCAGGAGTTACAAATTTTGTTCAAGTGTACACAATATACACATATCCAAATCCTTATATTTTTCTCTACTGCGAAATTACGCAACATTTTCATCATTTTGGAGCGTAGAATAAGTTGCGAATTGGACGTAATTCCGTGATTGACGTTCCAAGAATGCATCATTCGCCTAATTGGAGAGTAAGCCCTGCCACTGCCTGCTCTCATAAGTGACGTGACGTTGCGTTGTTAGCCTTGCCTGCTTGTGCTCGTTGTGCTGTTGTGCAATAGCGCCAGCTGAGGTGTCGTAAAAAAAATAATAAAACCGCCTTGTACCTACACAACACTACATAATATAGTCTCTGTATAGCGTCTCCTGACTCTGACTTACCTCAGCGCAGAGTTTGACTGAGTTTGCACAGTCCACACATTCGATTCCAATGCCAGGAATGTCTTGCTGACAACAATGACACTGGGTCCGACTAAATAACTCTTCAGTCGACAACATTGTTGTCCAGCCGAGACCGGAAGTGTGGAATTTGGAGGATTTTCGGAGTAGAAAAATGGTCAAACTTTTGGTTGTTTTTTGGAAATGAGCATCTTTTAAGGCGCAGCCATTGGAATCAATAGCTTTGCCTTTGCCTTCTGCTCTACGCCTCGCAGCGGACTGACTCTGCCTGCCTGCCAACCCTTCCCAGCCAACTCACTCCCTTTTTTCGTTTCATTAGAGACGTTGCGTTGAGCAGCTCAAGAATTTTAGCATGAATTTTTCCATTCAATTCGCCTGAGTCGGTCCCTGGAATGTACTAAATAAATTCCAATGCAGTTATAAAAATGCGCAAATTAAGTTCATTTTTTGCTACTAATTTGGATTTTAATTTCTAACTTTATCCAAAATTTAAAGTACAAGATTGCAAGCATTAGTAAGCGACATAGTATTTTATTTACAAAATTGGTCAAGTGCAGACATTATAGGACGGTGAGAGGTACCAGTTTACGAACCGAAGCACTGTGTTGCTCTGCTAAAAGATGAATTCAAATAATTTAGTCGTAGTACGATTAATAGTAATTAACAGTTCGCATCGTAATCGACGTAATTTGGATGAATTTTGAACTACAAGTTTAGAGGTGTGTGTTTAGGGAGTTTGTTCGTTTAAATCTTTTCATCTTGTTATATTTTTTGTCCAAATGAAGATCGGAAAGTCTCTAATGAAGTCTTTGTTATTTGTGTGAACTAGTTGCATGTTGTGGAAGTTGGAATAAAGACGACGTGACGGTCAATGACTTGACTCGTTGACTCACTCAAGTCATTCTTGCGTAATCGTAATCGTAACAAATAACAATGGCAAATTGGTTGCAAATATTGTTGTGCGTAATTCACGGACAACAATGAGGTCAAAACTTTGCTTTGCTTTCAAGTTTGCAACTTGAAACTCAGGTTAAATAGAATGGCAATAATTTGCATTTTGTTGCACTTATCCCACTAATACAATGGCAAAATGTCAACAAGTCTTATGTTGTGCTTCTTTGCGCGATTGCGAATGAATGCACGTCATCAGCTACTTTACAAACTAAATTAATACAGATCTTCTTCGTAAATGTTTGCAACAATAGATAAAAATCAATTTTTGCTAAAAACAAATTGCATTTTCTCTTGCAAAATCGAAGGCTAATAGCAACAACATGAGCTAAAGCAATTTGTTAAGATTCAATCTTTATTCTTTAAATCTGATTACTGATTAGTAAGTATATCTCGCCTTCTCGCCTATTTTACCATCGTGGAATTCATTCTGGCGTTTGCCTTTGATAGATTTGAATGTATGGCTCCGTGAGGGTAAGCATTTGTGGAAGAATTTCTTTGACGTGTAAATCTTGAAGTTCGTACCATGTATTGTTAGCTTTTTGATGCATGTGCATTCTCCAAGTCCCGAAGTTATGCTGACCTTCGTGAACAATGTTGGCTACCAAATCATACAATGCTGTGCCCAAACCAAACGCTTCGCCAAAGTCAACCGAGACAATCGGGAAATTGACAATCGTAGGATTCTTCTCAACAAAAAATGTGTTTTTAGTGAACCGCTGAATGTACAGAATGAAGAAGGGCGGAAGTGAGGTGACTTGAAACCTCTTTAGGAAATTGTCCTTGTAAGTGTTGTATTCTTTCTCTTGAACTCCATTGAATTTGCTGAGTAGACTGTACAGATTGACCTGCAGAGCATTGGAATGATACAGTGGTTAATTTTCTTGCACGGTATATAAAAATAAATTGAACAAACCTGTGGAATTATGTTTTCCATCATTTCATTTTTGAACAATGGTGTAGGTGGCAAGTCGCAAGTTAGATAAAGAAACGTCGTATCCTCAACCCTTTCCTCCTCTTCTGCCATGTCATTCTCAATTCGTCTGGTGAAGATTTTCATTCCACCGAGGAATGTCTTGTTTATGATGGAGCTTTTCTGCTTTCTGGAAATTGAATTAGAAACTCTTATATCATTGCAGAAGTTTCGCAGATATGGTGATGGAATGCCGGTGAACTTTTCTATTCTATGATTTCTTATAATTTTATCAAAAACTTAGCAAGGATCTGAATGCAGACTTACTTTGTTCCATTTAACGCTTTGTGCAGGGCATTGAGAAACCAGCTCAAAAAGACAATGGGATCTCCTTGCTCAGTAATTTGAAACTGTTTCTTTGAGCAGAGAACGACGGACTGCAGCATTTCATGAGGACTCACATGTGATTTGAAATTTCTAGGATTCCACAATTTCCTTGTCAATTCTCCAAAACGTTGTACAATCAGAAAACTGGACAAATTATATAAAATAAATCCAATTAGCATTTTGTTTTGCAGGGGTACAAAATTATTAATGGCATCATTGATCCTAACTTGTTGTCTCCTGGAGGCCTTTTAACTTGCGCGTAACTTTCTTCCCGAAGGAAATAATCTCGCAACGGCTTCACATGACAAAGAACTTGCAAAACAACATTGCAATAGTCATTGGCTTTGATATTGTTGAGCCCTACGACGCCAGGTAAATACATTGTGCCATCGATTGCTCGCGATTCCTGCAAGTACAAAAACATTTTACTAGAATTAAAATACTTTAAGAGGCAAAATATATGGTAGTGTCGTAATAAAGTGGAGGAACAAATAACAAAATGATGATCATGATTTGATCAATATACAAAGAAACCGTACCTTTGAGAAAGTATCCAACCTGGAGATATATTCTTTAGTAAAAGTTGGATTCACAACATACTTGATATCGTCCAATGATGAATCTACAGAAAAAATACGAAAACTAAGTTAAGTTATCAATCAATGTTGCACAAATCTTGGTAAAGCCGCAAAAAAAATTACCAATAATTTCGTAGTTGTCGGGAAGGCAGTAGAACTTGAGCGTGTGCAAGTTGAGAAACACATGATGATATTCCCCCACACTATGTAGGTAAGCATGAGTAGCTTGACCACGACCCTGGCCAAATTAAAATTGAAACATTACAAAACGTCATGTCACAACAACAAGGCAAATTAAACTGATTTTATTGCATTTTATTGCAATTGATCTCACCTGAAAATACTTTCCACAAACGAGACATGCATAAACATTAATTCGGCTCAGGGAAACTGAGCACAGCTTTTCAAAGTCAAAATCCAGAACTGAACGGCTGATAGTATCCAAATAGGGGCACACAGCTGTGAAAGAAAATGAATAAACAAAAACATTAGGCTGGGCCTTCCCCTCCCTAATAAAATTGGAATTTCCTAGCAATTTTATAGTAAGGAATTGTAATTGTAATTAAGTCAAATTTAAAAGTGACTTTGACTTACGAAGTGGAGGCCGGCCCCGTCTCACATCAATAGTTTTGGTAGCATCATCATCCTCTTCATCACTCGGATCGTCGAGTCGCGGTCTTTTCGCGACAACTTGCTCTGCCATTGTTGTTGTTGCTGAGTGTACTTCAAAAATTCAGTCCTTTGCAACAGTTGACACCTAAAGTTGAGCACTTTTTAACTTTAGAACTAATTTACAAGTTGAACTTAAAAACCAAAACACCGACGAAAATAAACCCGAATTTTGCCGTGCTTTGAATTCACCCGGCCGACTTCAACTTCGGCTACAAATTCTGGGATTGCAGTCTCAAGAAACTAAACGTGAGATTTTCTCATTGATTTTTTAGGCGGACACGCGGGCACCAAGAATACTTTGAAACATTTCTGCAAAATGTTACCCGAAAAACACAAAAAAAAAAGACTGAAAACTGACTACTGATGAACTAATTTCATCATGCCACTAAAAAATCCCGGGTATTGGACATCTAATTTTCTCATTGTCTCATTGTTACTATTCACGTGCTTCAACTGTGGACACTGTGCGAGTGCACACATTAAAAACGAATTGACCATCGACATCCCAATCCTCGAAGAAAATCTCCAGTCACTTCCGCTTCCTCCGCTACATCCGCACCTCGAAGAAGAATATGACTTTACACAAGCAGAATCATATTTGACTATAAGTTCCTTACAATCTTTCAACTCAGCAGCTAATAAAAATATTAAAATTCACCATTCAGAAAATGACAACGAGAATACCAATGACAATGTGGCGGTCCCTGTCCAAATTCCTGAGCCAGAAGATGTTCATGATCTCAGCGGAAGTGCTGCAAACGCGAACAACAAAAATTCCAAATACTCCAACTGCCAAATGGAAACTTGTTTCAATTTAGACTTGTGCAAAGCTAAAAATTCTTTCAAAGTGTACGTGTACCCAGTGGACACTCTTGTTCCAAAAAGTAGCACTTATGAAAAAATATTGAACAGTATTCTGAGGTCACCTTATTCGACGGACGACCCGTCTCAAGCCTGCATCTTTATCCTTAGTTTTGACACTTTGGATCGAGACGTACTCTCGAGAGACTTTGTTCGAAACGTTCCTACGCGACTAAAAAATCTTCCACTTTGGAACAATGGAGAGAATCACATCATATTTAATTTGTACGCTGGGACTTGGCCAAACTATGATGAGACAGAGTTGGAATTTCCAATCGGAAAAGCAATACTGGCCAAATCCTCAATGTCAATTGAACACTTTCGTCCTAATTTTGACATTGCACTCCCACTCTTCCACGCAACTCATCCGGAGAAAGGAGATGAGCAAGAATTGGTCATTTCTAATGAATTTCCAGCCATCAAAAAATATTTAGTATCTTTCAAAGGAAAACGCTACGTTTATGGGATTGGGTCGGAAGTTCGGAACTCAATCTATCATCTTCACAATGGGAAAGACGTAGTAATGGTCACAACTTGCAAGCATGGAAAAAATTGGAATGAAATGAAGGATGAAAGATGTGATGAAGACAACTTAGCCTATGAAAAATACGATTACGAAACTTTGCTCGAAAATTCGACATTTTGTTTAGTTCCTCGGGGGCGACGTCTAGGATCGTTTAGATTTCTAGAAGCCCTACGATCAGCTTGCATTCCAGTTTTGCTGTCCAATGGTTGGGTTCTCCCATTTTCAGAAAGTATCGACTGGCCAAGTGCAACAATCGGTGGGGATGAGCGAACAATGTTGCAAACGTTGGACATGTTGAGATCCATTGAACCTGAACGAATCTTCTCAATGAAACAACAAACTCAAGTCATTTACAATCAATATTTGTCATCCATTGACAAATTAGTTCGAACCACTTTGGAAGTCATGAGGGACCGGGTCAGAGGTCACACTTGGAGAGATCGAAATGTTTGGAACAGCGCTCCTGGAGCACTCAACTATGACTTAGACTACGCTGACGATATCAAAGATTTTCCATTCCATCAGCAAGAACAAATTTGCAGAGATGTTTCCCCAAATTTTACTGCTGTAATTTATGTTCAGTCTAGTCTAATCGATTTGAAAGCTGCTGGACATAGTATGTACTCAAATGCTCCACTATTTCGACTGATTCAAAGTGCAAGCAAGAGTCACTACATTTCAAAAGTTTTAATCATTTGGGACACTGCCAGACCGATTCCGAAATTATGGCCAGAAATCCCTATCCCACTCACAATCAAGCGAAGTTCATCAAAATCAGTGTCCCAACGATTTATCACTGATGAAATCTCAACCAAAGCAATTTTCTCGTTGGACGAAGACAGTACTTTGACGACCGATGAATTTGATTTTGCTTATCGCGTTTGGTGTTCATTTCCAGATCGAATCATTGGCTCTTCTTCTAGATCTCATCATTGGGATGAGAGCAAAGAGAATTGGAGATACAGCTCCAAATACACGAATGACTATAGTTTAGTGCTCACGGGTGGTTCGATTTATCATGTGTACTACAATCATTTGTATGCCACGAGTGCTGATAAAGACGCTCAACAATTGGTAGAAAATTATCAAAACTGTGAAGACATTCTACTCAATATAATTTCCTCAGTTGTGACGAGGAAACCTCCGATTAAATTGATTTGGAAGAAAAATCAGGATCGGCCAGGCTCGACATCGAATATGCGAACTATGTGGAGTTATTCTGATCATTTTAAGCAAAGACAGAATTGTTTACATAGGTTGTTTGAATTGTATGGAATTAGTCATTTCAAAAGGTCAAGTGTGCGAATTGACCCAGTGCTGTTCAAAGACCCGGTTTCGAATATGAGAAAGAAATACAGGCAACTAGAACTTTAAGATAATTTAAAGTTTAAATTGAGTTTGATTTGCCAACGCGCACATCCAAAGAATTTGTTGTCCAATATACTACTTCACTTCTTGCTATTACTTTTTTTCACTCCATTGTTAGAAAATAAAACATGCGGTAAGGATTTTGCGAAGAGTTAAGCAGCCAACAGTTACTGTTGTTATTTTTTTTTGCACATCTCAGAATTGTCCAGATGTTTACTTTTTTTGAAGTGCTACTGTCACTGTGCAACTGCAAAGCACAATTTGAAAAACTAAGCAGAATAAATGTTGATTTTGTGAAATCCATCACCAAACTACTTTTTTCATTTCTCTGTCGTTCGAGTCTACTAATTCTTGCTTGACGATTATATTTAAGAAACTCTTGCATTGTGTTGTTTTAAATACATGTTTGTCTGGATAAAAACCAATTAGTAAAAATTTATGGATTGCCAAAATTTCACGCGGTCCTCGTAAGGCTCTTCAATCATACGTGATTTTGTGTTTATCTCAAAAAACTTTCTGTTATCGCTTGAGTATCTCTTCCATTCCAAAGCGTTGTATTCTGCTCGCAGTCTTTTGTTTTGATTGTCCAGCGGAGCGCTACAAAAAAAATGGTAGACAAAAACCAAAAAATCTTTCGAATCAATACTTTCTACATTTTACGTGAGATAGGAGCGGTTATCGAGTTTCGGAATTAACTCACCCTTTCCTGATAAAATTTGCCCAAAGATCAATAAAATTTCGCGATAGCTGAAACTCGTCCCTGTCGGATTTCTTTAGTGGCGGAAATATGACAGTGCTGTTAAATAAATATTGCAACTCATCCAGATGCATGACACCTAAATAAATCGCAATTCCAAAACTGCACAAATTCTTCCGTAATATTTAACAAATAAGTTTGTGTCACGATTCCATTACCCCAGTTTGCTGAAGAAAGTCCAAATTTGTCTGGGGTGCCATATTTTCATTTGAAGCTAAAGAAATACGGGTACATCGGAGCTCGAACTGATTCGGAATGAGTTCGAACAGTTTTGTGAAATGGAACATAAAAGAACCTGTCTCCAACCATCTGCATAATTAAGTTCAAAATTAAAATCCAATATTTTTTAACTCGATTTGCTCTTTTTTAACTTATATTCTTCTGGAATAAATTGCTCAATAAACTTACTTTACTGAGAGAAGTCAAGGTTTCGAAACCACTGAAACTAAATTTTGGAAACTGGCTCAAATAGAAAGTCCGGATTTTGTCTGTAGTTTCCGTATCGCTTGCATTGTACATTAAAACCGCTGGAAGGACTTTATTCATATTTTTAAGAAGACCCCTAGTCGCAAGAGGACCCAAATAATTGACTGCAAAAAAATACACAAACGTATTGATTGATTAAGACGATCATAATAATACATAATTAGCAAATTTTGTAAGCTTAGTGTAAAAACTTGCCAAGTGTAAACAGATCTCCTTCATCCCTGGTGACTCCAGTAAGCCAAGGGATTTCAGCAACCAATCCTTTTTCATAATATTGCTTTGGTTTCATTGTAATGAATGCTTCAGGATGATCCGGTTCCACTACGGGACCAAACAGAATTTGTGGATTCTCCATCCATTTCTAAAAATTAAAAATTGACATAAAATTAACAAATGTAATGTGCGAATCCGGCACAAATTTTGCGAACCATCATTTTACTTACAAATAAATTATATTCTTCATAAACAAGTTGCCTTGCAGTTTTTCTTCGCAAACATTGGATCGCATCAGCTGAATTGTCGTAAGGACATTTCACGCTATGAGCTAATCTTTTAAAGTAGTAATTTTGATTTATTGGTACACCCCAGTGACTTAGAGCTGATCCGCTTTGAGAAATGGCACCGTGAAGTTTATCTGAATCGGCAATCATCAAAATTTATTTCAAACTTAGCTATTAAGCTCATGAAATTGGGCACAACAAGAATTTCATGACCTTTCGATTGCGGAGACATCATATGCAAGTGCACGGACGCGGCCCCGGCACTTTGTCCTCCCAATGTTATACGATTTGGGTCACCACCGAAAAATTTGATGTTCTCATGAACCCATGCTAATGCCATTGATTGATCCTTAAGTCCGTAGTTTCCAAAACTTGCAGCATCCCCAGTGCTGAGGAATCCTTCAAAACAAAAACTTTCCGTGGAAAAAGTTCGATATATTTGTTATGCTTAACAAATATTTAAAAGCATATATTTTCATAGTAGTACCCAAAGGTCCTAATCTGTAATTTAAAGTTACAAAAATGATGTCTTGATCTAGGAGGTAAGTGGGCCCTTGATAGGATCCTGCTCCCCAGTACCACGACCCACCGTGCAGCCAAACCAATACAGGAATATTTTTGTCACTACCACGATTCTAAAATATTTCCAAAGGCTTTGCTAATTAGAATGTCTGATTGAATTACGCAAAATAAATTTAAAAAAAAGAGTTTACCAGAGGAATATGAACATTTAAAGATAAACAGTCCTCTTCGCCAACTATTCGGTAAAATTTTGTTGGGTCCATTTGAATGCATACTGCCGAAGGTTTTCCAGCATCTAGCGTCCCTGTCCACGGTGCTTTCTTCACAGGGCTCTGCAAAATTAAATCGGTTATAAGCGCACAACGTGCTACGAAAGAGAGCTTAAGACGATTTCCCGAAAAAAAGATTCAGGGTTTTGTGTTTGCTAAATTGCAGCATCAAAATTTAGCACTCGCCATCGCTTTAAAACTCGCAAAATTACTCAGATATAATAGTTTCAGAAATCTTACTTGAAACCGTCTTTGTCCAACTGGTGGTTCTGCATATGGAATCCCTTCAAATGATCCTATTGATTTCCCATTCAGCGATGTCATGTAATATCCCTGGATTTTACCCGAATTTGTTTGAACAATGAGTGGTGCATTTTTTGAAGTATCCGTTGGAGTAAGTGGAGGTGGAAATATATAATCACATGCTGCAAAAGTGCAGATAAAACCTAAGATCCTTGTTATCGACGGCATTGTCAAACTTTGATTAAATTCCCCAAAGAAGAAAGTAGAATTCTTCTAAATGCCCATGGAATTAATTTATGAAATCCAAATCCACCCGTTTATTTGAGAGGTGGATGGAAAATCAGCAAAAATGCTCGGTATCCCGCATATTATATAGCCTACACATTTCGGCCACAAAAAAAGTGGTTAACCCTAGGCAAAGTTGTTGTTGAAGGGCAGGATTACAGGATTCAAGATCATTGCATCGGTGCGAATTAGTTCGTAAACCTTGATCCTCCTACGTTTTAAGTAAGTGATGAATTTGCTCAAACATATCTTGCTCGTTCTAGCAAACAAAAGAATCGAAAGTGGAAAATCAATACGCCGACAAGGCTTTTACTAGTACAACTTGTAAAACATAAGTTGACACGTAATGTCATTACTCGTCATTAAGTTCAAGTTAATTTACAAAAGTAGTCAGATGAAAGAATTTAATAAAATTAGTACGCTGCATGACCCTGAATTCTCGCGTACGGTGAAGGATTGAGGAGTTCGCGGAGTTCGTCGTTAACTTATTTTGTTAGTATTTTGTATTCGGTTCGATCAGTTTGGATTTTGGATGCTTGAATGTTTGCGTGAGAAATTAGGAACCAATTTTACGGAAAATCATGCAAAGTTTTGCAGCGGGGGGGGGGGGGGATGTCTGACAGATTGAGGAAAAAGTTTAAAGGTTCTAAGAACCGACCGCTGCTGCATAACATCATCCATCCATCCAAGATCATATAAACATAATAAACCAAAATGGCAAAATTGACAAGAGCGAAAATAAACCATTTCTCTTCTTTGACTGAAGTAACATATTATTGCTAAATTCGTCTGTCTACTCTGCAATTCGCATTTAGGTTTTTTGTGTTCTACATATTGGTGATGTGTTCCACATTTCGTGTAAGTGAATACTAAAAACATAAAACTAAGTAATGCGACAATTAGAATTAGATTGTTCGTCGTTATACATTTCCATGATATCTTATTTCATGTTGAATTGATTTGTCCAAAACATGTCTGAAATACTCGTAATGATTAAATTGGAACATGAATTAAAACGAATTCTCCAAATGTCTTTCTTTTTTGGTAAATCCTGCTGACTGAATAAAAAGTTCTGATTCAAAAGAAAGTTGGTTCATTGCAAGAGCACTATTTTATTTCACGATTGTTTTAAGAAAGCAAAGTTACAGTAGTTACACTCAAACGTTTTTATATCACACGTATCCTTGAATACATTCATAGCGAAATGGACAGTTCCAGTTCCAGTGTCAGACTAGGAAAATAAAACTCCTCGGAATGCTTGAAATGTAGTTTAAAGCTTCATTCAGCTTTGCATGCAGAATAACGTAGCGTTCATTAGTTTTTCAATTCTTTCCTGAAGTCTGACTTGAAGTGAAATAGATTGTAATTCTCGAGCCCTCCAATGAAACCTTATTTTACATAACCTTTCGTCAAGTCATTTTTTTAAATTGCGATTCATTAAAATAAAATATCTAATACAGATTGGACGTGGAAGTAGTCCTAAATACAAGTACACACAAGGGAGATGCCGTGCCAAATGCCATTATACTCATTCCGGTGAAGAAGAAAGAGTTGTTTGTCTTATCAGCCGTCTGCTTTTGAAACGATCAATCAGATTTGTAAGATCTGTGTTTGAGTCAAAGAAGTCCACCAGGTGCTGTTCCGTAAGGACGGAGGCCAGAAATTGTTCGAAAGTTATTTTCCAGACCGGCTCATTTACTACATCCTAAGAACATAATTCGGTTTAGTTCAAACTTACTAAATATTTCAAAAAATCAAATCCACCTTTGGATTTCAATACAATATACCAACATTGGCACTTACCGTCAATGGCAGAGTTAACGAACGAGAAGCAGAAGAATTTACTGGATCGGTATCACCAGCTTCAAGTGTGGTTTGATCAACTTTATCTTTTCCAGGTACAGATTTGCTAGAAGTTGACGGAAGACTTGCGCTAACCTTACGCTTGGCTGCTGCAACACCGAGAGGATCTTCTTCACTGCTGCTCCCACTGGTAATGGTGGCGTCCGAACTCCTTCTGCTTCTTGGTCCACTCTCAAGTTTACTGTCCGCAGCTCTACCATTGGTTTGCTCAGAATGTTTTTTACCCATGTCACCAAGACTGATTAATACGGTTCCAACTTGAACGATGGAATGATATGCCTCCTGTTCATTCTTGTGATTAATGAAAATGTCGTAGAATGTCTTCCACATTGCGACAAAATGAGGTTGATCCATTGTCAGCCCAGTTTCACTGACGGAAAGCGCTGCCTCTCTCAATGAGGTAATGGCATCTTCAAAAACATAAAAATATTGAATCATTCACAACCTTCAAGCGTAAATTAGTGGGCCTTGTTTCGACTAGGTTAACATGTTTTATTCCGAAAGGATTTGTCTCTAGTGTTGAATTCAAATGATAAGTGGAAATAGATTTATACCTGTAGGTTTGTAAGAGCTCGCACTGCTGCTTGGTCTCGATGTTGATGGTATTCCTATGTCCAAGTTTTCAAGCCCAAGTTCCAAACCATTATCAATACTTAGGAAAAATTCGGAAGCCTCAGTTGCGATTTCGGCGCT
Source organism: Hymenaphorura dentifera (assembly GCA_034699705.1). Lineage (NCBI taxonomy): Eukaryota > Metazoa > Arthropoda > Collembola > Poduromorpha > Onychiuridae > Hymenaphorura > Hymenaphorura dentifera. Next base: position 7,258 of record JAQGCM010000358.1, on the reverse strand, counting down.
GTCTTCCAAGGTGACTGCAGACAAAAAAGTTAGATTCTTGTTTAACAAAAGTTCAAATACAGGTCCATAGTTTACTTGAATTAATCACGATTACCATTAGGGCTTAAGACGTCAGTGTCAAGAAGAGGGGGCATGTGTAAACAAAATAAGAGCCGCAAGCGGTGTGTAACCTCTCCATGACATGTAATTGCCAGGATTTGGACTAATTCATTGAAGGTAAGATATCCATCACAGTCTGCATCAAATAACTGCGGAGAACATAGTCAGATTAATTTAAGATTCAGATTAGTTTAGGCTGCTCTGTACCTTGTTTGTGGAATTTCAAATGCAAAACTGACCTTAAAAATACGTGCAACCATCGGAAGCAGACTCAAATTGCCATTATTTCCCCAAGGACTGAAAGCCATAAACGCGGATCTGAATTGTTCAAAATCAATTAACAGGTACTGTTGGCTCCAAGTCTTTCCATCATCACCAGTTGGTGCCTGTAAAGCTCCACATGCCATTTGCCATAAATGTTCACCCCTGACGTTCAAATGCAAACAATTAGAATTTATTTATTATTTAGTATAAGTAGTCGACGCCCTCCACCAAGTAGACAATTCTTACCTGACGAGGATAAAAAGCTCTTGTAATTCTTTCTGACTAAACTTGACCTGACATCCAGCACCAACTCCATTCGCATGTGCAACACTACGAAGAGCATTTCGCATAGTGACATCCTCAAGTGTCTGTACAACTTTCAGACGATGTTTTAATCTAAGAGTCTCAATTTCTGTGGAGGTGAGACCTCCGAACTTCCGATAAGATTCAAAAACAAGAGTTGAAATGGCGACAGACTTTTTATGACTTCGCTCCATACGACTCTTGGGCCCGGAAGGTGTTCCATGCGGGACAGTAAAAACTGCAGTCGGCGGGGAAAGTGATTTACATAAATCTTCTCCGATGTCGATAAGGTCCGCTTCCAATACGTAAATCCCACTGAGGTAGTCGGTTAAAAGTTGCATAGCTTCCCCTTCATCTTTACAAGCTAGTAAGGCTTCTTCGTTAGATTCTAAAATCGCAAGTGCGATTTGGAAAACAATTTTCGCTCCATCGTAGAAAAAGCAGTCAATTATAAAAACAGCACAGTCGTAGGACATCACACTGAAAAATTAGGTAATGTTCACATTTGACAAATCCTGATAACAATAAAATTCTGACCGAAACTAAACTTACCTCAGAAAAAGCGTGAGAAACCAGGATAAACAAATCATCCCGATCATTCCAAGTTTAGTCAAATGCGCGTGAAGCTTCGGGGTATACTTTTCCATTAGTTCATCCATCACAGCTTGATCGACCAAAGCACCTGAATGAATAGTAATAATTTATGTTTTTAAGTTGCAACTGCAAGCACCGTCGAACAATATGGGAAATGGTAAATTCCTGACATACCAACAACCCGACGATTATAGTAATCCGGTAGTAATCTCTCACAAATCGCGACGAGAAGCCAAAATGCTTCTTCTTCGTTACAGTATAAAAGTAAAACAGAGGCGACCATATTCATTGCCTAAGGACCACACATATATTTAGTTATCATTGTCCGAATTCGATTACTTAATTTAAAAAAACTCACTACCGGTTGTTATTTCTAACCTGACAATAGCCTATATGTGGATTTCTGTGAGCATAAGCGCTTAGCACTCTCCTCAAAGCATTCAGTCCTAGATCATCATGAAAAGCAGGGTGTTCCGGAAGCGAGCGGTGCAAGTCTCTCTCAATCTCTTCATTAGCCTGACATTTTTTCAATAATGCTTGCTCTACAAGGCAAGCGTAATGTCCAGCAAGTGTAGCCATATCATTCGCTGCCCCCGAATACACAAGCCAAATCTCACTGCGAAGTTTATCAGGGATTCCTCTCGTCACGAGGTTAGCAGTCTCAACAGTTCGATACATTGACATTCCACGGCCGTACTCCTCAAAATGTTTTGCCCAGTCAATTTCCTTCGCATCCTCACTGGCTGAGATCTCACCGGAAATTGGCAAGACGTATAACTCATTGAGGGGCTGGTGGAGAATTCCATCACCTAGAACAACAAAAACACGAGATAAGAATGGAAAGACGAGATTATTGGTAGATCAAACCAATAAACTAATATATAAACTTACACTGCAATTTCCTCTGATATCTTTCATCGTCCATAGCTTCTAGGAGAATGAAGCTGTTGGAAGAACCGCATGAACTAGCAGAATCAGCACTAATAGCAGCAACATTTGCACTACTTCGAAATATAAAATGGAATACATATTAATTAAGGTAAAATTTTTACGGTGATTGCACTCTGAAATCACCGAATCTCGAATTAAGCAAACGAGCCCTCTACAGTGTCTACAGCAAGTGGTTTGACCGTTCGAATCGGTGTGGTCGAATGACAAAACTCCCCATAATATGTGGTCGAATTGAAATTAAGACTTACATTGCTTTCGGACTATTCAAAGTTTTTCCGAGAAGTTCGGATAATTTCTGAGAAAGAAATTCTCTGTCCGAAACTTGGGTGAATAGAAATGACATCTTTGGCTTGACGGTGAATAGAATTGATTTTTCTCCGATGTGACTTTGCGTCTCGGCAGAGCCTCTTTCAATCACAAGGACATCCCTCAGTGGAATTATCATGCTCAATAGAAACGGAATCTAGTGAACAGAGAATGAATAAAATGTTCTTCAAATTTCAGTCAGTCCAATACTTAATTATGGAAACGTAATTGTGAGTCACTTACCGAACTTTGAAAACAAACATAATTGTTTGAGAGGTACATTACGCCTGAGACCTCTTTTTTGTTGTAAGGAGTCCACAGCGCGCACGGTGTTTTCCCGTCCAGTTTTTCTTCACGAGGTAGGCGGAATTTGGAGCGGTACGCCTCGGAATGAGCTCGTGCGTCTAAATCTCTTTTTAAAATCGAGGCTTTCTTTGGAACATTTCTGCTTAATTTTGAAAGCAATTCGCGATCTTCTCGGAAACCCTCCTCATCGATAAGCCTGTAGAACACAACATAAGGTATTAAATTTACTGGGGCGGGCAACAAAATTGATTTTTTTATAAAAAAACTTGATTGAACTCACTGTCGCATGGCCAAATTGGCTAACTGTGCCATCAACTTAAAAGCCTCAGATTTGTGCATGAACATGGAAAAATGGTACTAAACGGAACAAATCCGAAGTAAATTTATTAAAGTTACTGTCGAATCGGTGAAGTTGTAATGCGATATAAAAATACGAATTGTAATTCACCTCTGCTTGTCGAGAAGTAACCCTGAGTGAATCAGGAAATAGGAAGGAATTTATTTTATCCAGACCCGTGACTTCGGTCCATCTTACAATGAATTTGGTTTCTTTTCCCAGTATGTAGGAATAAAAGCAAAGGTGAGTAACACTTAAGTACAACCAACCCTGACGTGGCACATTATTTTTCCAATAGCTAAAAATCAGAAACCAAAAACTATTAGTTAAGTTGTCACTAAAAATTTAAACTGTACAATTCGATTGTTGTCTTCAATCTACAAGTTTCAGACGCGTATCCCAAATTTTTATATTACCTGCAGGAATAATAGTTTATGAGTTTCTCCTCCGGCGGCATTTCAAACAGACGATGAAATCTTTGTGAAGAAGCCCGAAATACGTCTGTTTCAACATCTAAATAGAAAAAAAATTTCAAATTCTAAAACAAGTTGAAACATGCAAAATGTATTCGTAGCCATACCTTCTACCGCATCGTTCTGTTGAGTGTGGGCAACAAGTGACTCAATTTTACATCGTACAAACTCAGTAATTTGATCCTCATCGTCAAAATTGGACAACGTATTCATTAAATTCTTTTCGAGCCATTGCCAATCCTCGAGGATTTCTTTCTGGGTCAGTGAAACAGCAACCACTGAGAAAACACAATAAATATCGTATTAAATACTTATCAAAATGCAAATTCTAAAACAATGAACTCACAGTAGTACACTTCTGAGTTTGGAGTTTGATGGAGAATACGATATGGCTACAAGTGGAAACATATATAAATATGAAATTTTATAATAATGAAATTGAAATATTGAGAAATGTATGTGTCACAAACCGGGGGTTTCGTGTCCAATACCGTGTCAAGAGTTCTCACAAGAATTGATGTAATATTCCTCTTTGTCCTTCCATGCCCGTGACGGTGTTGCAGCACGAAGAATATGTTGGCTTGCTCGGTGACCCTTCAAAGTTTAAAGATTTAAAATTTATTACATTTGTTTCGGATCAGTACAGGTAATTACTGTAAAACACTTACCAGAATGCATTGGCAACAAGAATCTCTTCTGGCTTAACCCACATAGTTCAATTTAATGCACTGGATTTTACGTGAATAGTCTAAAGAATAAGAAGGCCACGTTCCCCTCAGACAGAAGTCTTCGCTTCAGCAAGGTCAAATGCAAAAATTTAAAATAGAGCTGTGTTCCTAATATCTTGCTTCTTATGTGGGATTGGATTCATGCACAAGCAATTGTTCAAAGTTCTAAAAAATCTGTCTTCTGTGGCGTCAGATAGTAGATAGCTCCTTTCCAAGTAATTCATTGGGTTCACGACTCACATTGTGAAATCTGCAAGAAATCGAACAAAGGAACTTCAATCAATGCAAAATTCGAAATCAAATTTTATAACCATAACGAACTCCATCCAAGGAAATAGTTTTAGTTACCACTAAAAATTCTGCTTTCTTCAAAAAGAACCTTTCACAAATTGGTGAGCACGAATGTAAATTCAAAAATACGGAGCGGTGCAACTAGACTTTGCACCACAAAAGTTCACGACAAAACTGTAAAACTGTTTACTGCTAGCAGTAGTCTCAGGAAGTATCAACGCAAGAATGACGCCTGTGACGCATTCGACAACCAAACATTCTAATTCAAAAGTAAATATTAATAGAATGTGTTCATGTGATACGACGACAAAATAATTGATAATGACAATCTGGGCGTATTTACCAATTTTACTGATATGATAATGCCCTTAGAAGTTAGAACTAAAAGTAACCATGTGTAGATTATTTTCCTTAGACTAGACTAGAGACTAGAATTGGTATGACGTCGACGTGCATTAAAGAGGACTAGCCATAGCCACCCAGCCCAAAACGCCAAAACCAATCTGTCTAAATACACTGATGACTAGAGTTAGTCCAAGTCATGTCAAAGATCAAAGACAAAATCAAAGAGCTTTAAAAATATGATTAGAGCCATCGACTAAATTAGAGTGGTTTCATTTTCTTCTCATTTTAAAGTGCAAGTGCACTTAAATAGATGATCTTAACTCTTAAGTAGTAATATATTAATGGACTAATTTCCAATTAAGGGAAGGGCAAAAGTCTTCCAATATCAGGTCAATATCAACCATGTTGTCATTACGCTCTTCTAAAAATGATCTAAAAAAATTCTTCAGATTGCAAAAGATGTAAGAATTCTGAGTTGTCGCGAACTAACAAAAATACCAAATATGTATGTCGTGTATACGTCGTATTCTAAGCAAACTATACTATCGTTTACAGATTTTCATTAAGACACTTGACTTGATATTCCAGATTCCAAATGCATTACTGATCGGATCTTTTATGGAATTACGAAACCCTGATTGTTTAGCCGGGGTTTCATCTTTAGTCAGTCATTCATAAACAAGCATTAAAAACCTTCAATTGGCACACAAAAAACAGATAGCAAAAAAGAAGTTGTACAACAATCGCAGCTGATTCGCGTCTCGTCATTGTTGATATTGTTGGTTGTCGAATTCGTGATTTCCGGGTTCTACAGACACAGAAACAAAAAAGTTACCTTCGTGAGCTTCGGCATTCCTTCGCTTCGCAGATTTCGCGTTCGCACCCGAATTTAATTTCCAATACTTTTCCACTTTTCGGTTTTCGGATCAATCCACACACTGCACTGGTTTTCGGATCAATCCACACACTGCACTGTACCAGCAATGCAAACAGGGTCGAGGACAACAATGCAACTCAGCAGAAAAAAAAAGTCAACAATGCTTCGCTAATTGCAAATTCGTAGTGCCATAAAAACAATAACAAATTTAATGAAACGAAGGCGGGGATGGCGGGCAAGGAAATCTGCAGACGTACGATACCCACAAACCAAGCAAAAATTTTGTGCTGTTTTTCTTGATGCTTTCATGACGTGGTTCAATGGTAATGATAATGGCAATCGCACTAACAAATTGCCAGTCGTTTTTAATGGCCAAGAATAGGCCAATTTAATATTTAATAAATTTTATTGCTATTTCAAATTGCAATTACATTACAAGTTGCAAGGCTGCCAATGGATGGGTGGCTAGGCTAAATTAATTTGTTTTGTCTAGCTGCTAGGGACTCTTGGCTATTTGGGTTCTCGATCCTATAGAAATTTTTTTTTGCCAGCATGCATTTAATTTGTTCTATTTGACTTTGGGCTGTCGGTGTTAGTTAAATGCACAATTTGGGCGGAGTAAATTCTCCGGACAGAAGACGCCCCAAAACATGCAAATTAAAATAACGAAATGATGACAACTGGATCCACTAGATCGTTTTCGTAATCATAGTTTGGTTTTAAGGTTCTTTGTGCTTTGGGTGGGTGAAGGTGGTTAACTTTGTTAAGTGAAAAATCTGTAAGAGGTACGTTTTAGGAATGTACAGCAGTCGCAAAATCTGCAAAAGGTACTTTCTGCGTATATTCATGTGCAAAATTTTGTAAATTGTACTTTATGCGAATATTTTATGTGCAAACTAATAGAAGTTTTACTTTCTATGTATATTTACGTGAAGATATTACCACGAAACGAACCAAATAGACATGTGTGATGCACCGATAAAAAGCCAGCTGATATGCGTTCAAATTGCTAATTGCACATATTCATGAACTTGTTTGCTTTAGATTACGTAACATGCCATCAATCTGAGTCCGAACTTAACTTGTGCTGCGCTTGCAATTTCGGTTCAAGTTCACTCAATATGAGTTATGCTGACTCGGATATCAGTTGGCCGTATTCAAACAATCTGTACTTAAATGCATGGTACTGTAACTTTGCAAAATGGTTAGATTAACTTCGTTGTCTATTACCATCACATCAGCTGTTTCTAGGCTGTAATAGTCAAACAAAATTAGGGCGCTGGCTCTATGTAATCTGGACCTTAAGGGATAGACATTTCAAACAAGTAATTGGAAACTCGGTCAAGTGTTCTATCGCCAGTACCCGAAGGAACGTTTGCCGGAT
>JAQGCM010000357.1:0-27462 GCA_034699705.1 Hymenaphorura dentifera | reverse complement strand
TTATTTATCTTTTTCTACATACACCAGTTGAGCAGCACTGCAGCGCCCAGTGTCGGACTGGACCGGACGCTTGGACTTGACTCAACAGATGTTCCAACAAATTCAATTACTCCGAACTGACTGGACTGACTGGTCTTCGGAGCGGATGGAAATGCGTCCGTCTTAGGAACGGATTACCTGGCATCCTGGATTCGGAGGTTCATCCCGAGAATAAATATTACGCTGGCATGGCAAACATACGCACACACAGGTAAACAGGATGGCGGGTGAGGACGACGAGGAGAAGAGTGACTGGCTCTGCATCCGGATTGGGTTTCACTAATACATATTTACTCAAGAAAATTGTACAAACACTCGCTCATGTTTTTATTAAGTCGTTTTATCTTTCTTTCTTTTTTCTTGTGCTCTTCCTTCACCTCAACTCACGTAAAGCCAAAGAAGCCAAGCCTTTTCTTTTCTTTCAAGAACTAGGCAAAAAGTAGGACAAGAGCAGAGAATCCAGTTTCATCATTCAGTCAAGAGTAAAATCCCATCAGTCAATTCAATTCCACTCCAGCCAAATAGTCTACACAACAATCAAGATAAAAACTAGAGAAACAATGTCGGTCGGTCGACCTGAACGACTAAGGTACGAGGGTAACATAATATTTAAGGTCAACATTATTTGTCACCCATTCACCCATTCTACTGAAGGGTACTAAGATCGGATCAGTTTTCATCTTTGAGCAGAGCAAACACAAGACATAACGAGCAGCAAACTAGCAGCTCATCTATCCATGAATCCATGAGAAGATTCAGCAGCAGCAGCAGATCATCCAAAAACTTTTGCCGTAAAGTTTCGCATTTCCCCAAGAAAAAAAACTTGCAAAGTGCAAGCAGCACACCAATAATATGGCAATATGGCAATATCTGAGCTTCCTTAATTTTTTTGGCGGATGGATGGAGATGTTGTACGTCCCCACGTCCGTCCGTCAAAATTCCCATCATCCGCATCCGTGCGCCAAATTTTGGAGCCGACGAGTTGTCCAGAAGTAAGTGATGGAACACTCTTCCAGCATTTACAAAATATTTAGGGCAGGCAGGCAGTGCGAACACTGAGAATGTTCAAGATGCGACGCGACGGAACGCAAACTCTTAGATCAACTTTCTACTTTGCGGATGGATACTTGAACGAAGGCAAAAACAAAAAAGTTTACGTATTCCGCTCCGGATCTCGGATCGGAGTTTTTTCTGCTTACTCCGTACACACTACATACATGCAATATTCAATATACACAACGACTCCATTATTGCAATTCCGGTGTGGTGTGTATGTAAGTTCCAAAAAAAACCGAAGCGTGCCTTTATATCGAAATAGGCGGGAGCCTCAGAAGATACCCGACTAAGAGAGGACTAGAGATATGTTCTCGTACTATTTGATGGATGTGATATCTCTTAGACGGGCAGACAAGTTACCCTCCTCCTTCATACATCCTGATCAAAGTCACTTACGCGTATCTTCTCTTTTATCCATTTTTCTGTATTCACAAGAAAGACGAAAAAAAATTCTACCCCCGACCAACCCCGAAAACTTTTCCATTAAAACTACATACGTTACTTTACTTTACTTTGTACTTCTTCATTCTTAGAGCATCGAGCACAGCACCCAAGTATTCTTTTATTCTCTGGAAAAAAATCCAAACATTGCGAGCAAGGTGCTAGCTGAATGCATGTCGAGAAGAACTAAACCAAGTTTTAGCATAAATCAGACATTGTTGGACGAATTGAGTCAAGCGGGACATCCCACTTTGGCTCAGTCAGTTCAGTACAGTGCAGTAGTACTCGCACAACATTCAAGTACATTGTCCTCGTGCGACCCGGGAGATTCATGTTGAGACCTCGCATGCTCCTTATATCATAATATCCTAGCAATAAGTCTCATCAGGACAATGCAGTGCAATGCAGTGAAATATGTCAGAACACCACTACATTACCACAAAATTTACTTTTAAGGTCCTCTGCTGTCTGCCCGTACCCGTGTGCAAAATAATGAAAGAAAGTACCATAACCGTACCAGAGTCGCAGTCCTACCTTATAAGGCATCCAAAGCATCGTCTTCTACATACAGAGTGCTACATAGTAAAGTGTCCAACAATAAAATTGTACGCTTCTAGCATCTCACACAATACATATGGTAAAGGTTGGGTATGGTTGCAATAAATCACTTGCTTTAATAAAACATTACACGCCTGGCATTAGTTACAGACCAAGAATTCCTTTTATGCGGAAGTTTTCCCCTGCATGCTTTTTCCATCCATCCAACCAGGCCATGCCATGACTGCCCCAACTCGCATAACGCACACATGCAACTATCAAACCACTATCATCCTGGCCAAAATCCTACCCTGTACATGCACTGTACCTTGTGTAAATTGTATGGCCCAAACTGGGAGAAAACTGACTATGGACTGGATGGACTATCCTATATTTAGCCAGCACTGCACCACACCACTCAACTGCATGACTATTCTTGACTAGACTTGACTTGGTATTCACATCACATGATCAATAATGGTGATAATAATAGGAACTCTTCACTCACTCAAACTCATGCAACTTATACTATCTTTCCATTGTCCTCCTTCAACCCTACTCGCCCTGCCTGCCTGGAGAAAATCTATATTGTCAGATAGCTAGCTGTCTTTCCTGTCTATCTTTCGAGCCTTACTTATTATAGTGATAGTGTTCCTGTTCGCCGTTCGCTGTTCTCTGCCTCTGCCCCGCGTCAACCATGTCCATGTCATGTCACTCTCTCAAAAAAAAAACTCGAACCAGAACCAGAACCGGGCTGAAGGAGTAGGAGCTGGAGCTCAGCTACTACCCGGTTCGGGTATCGGGTAGGTGTTTGGGCCTGAGCTGGTCGATGTGCGATGTGAGTGTGAGTATGAGTGAATCCTGTCGATTTCAAGCTCACTTTTCTATTTCACGCCGGTTTGGATTACCTTTCGTGTCGAACATGGCCTTAATGCCTACCCTGCATGTTCGTGCACTTTCTCCGATTTGCTTTCACTTATAAACTGCGGGTGTTGGGGAAAATCAGACCTCGCCCGGGATCCGGAATAATCTGAATCCTACATTTGCATTGCATTGCATTGTAATGCAAATTGGATATATCAAACAGCTCAAGCTCATGCATACAGCCTTCAAATACCAAATATCCGTACGTATTTATAGCACCCGGGCACGAAAATATAGAGTTGAGCACTAATGAAATGCATGCACATATGCACTGCACAATCCACCCGATTTTTTTATTCTGCTTGTTAGTTAAAGGAGACGAGACGGTCGGGAAAGATTACCCGCATGGAAAGTTAGTAAAGCACACAAATACTTATACTTTTGGAAAAGATTTGCTTGCGGTGGTGGTGGTGCCGTAGTAGTGGTTAGAAATTCAATCAAGTCAAATAAAAAAAGTAGTTGCAGTAACTGCACTGCACTGCATGGGCCGAATGGGGAAGAAAAGTGAATGAATGGAGTGGTGGTAGGAGTGAAATACGGGTAAAAGTGCCATTAAAGTATCTGAAAGGTTCTTATACTACTTTCTCCACTATTTTCTCCTCTACTGCCAAATTCGGGTCGGCAGTCGGGCTGGGCAGCATTCAGGCGCCGTTTCATGTACTCGCCCGTCATTATACATAGTCATTCTTGAGTAAAGTTTAACTTGGGTCTCCTTTGAGAATTTCAGAACAGTAGGTTATAGGGCAAGAACTAGATTCTTAGACTCGGACTGAGAGTTGCAGCCAGCAGTTTCCTTGCTGCTGCGAGAGTCCAGTGCACAGTGCAGTGCAGCAGCAAAACACCCGGGTAGTAGTAGTAGGATGGAGAATTACATTACTAATGCATGGCCAAGAATACAAAGTTGCAATGAAAATGAAAGTAAGTATACGGGAGAGAGGTCAATAAACAAAACGTCCCGCAAGGACGACGGCCTAGTCCGCTTGCACAGCGTCCTATTATTTCTTATTATGTAGGTTGTGCTTTCCAGTTTTCTCCTCAAAATTCGGAGAAAGTAGTCTCAGCATGCCCACTTTGCCCAACTGCCACTGCACTGCACTGCTTTCTATTCATTTCCACCCTCTAATTCCAAAAAGGACTCTCAAAAAGACTCAAAACGGAATCACATAATTGCCCACTTTCCCCTGAAATATGACCACATTTAATTGCTCCGAAAAATGCCCGCTTCCTAACCAGCATTAGAACAGCCATATTCACCGCTTCCTTGAAAACGATCTATTGCTGCTGCTAGGTATTTTCGGTTTCATTGGCGACGCGGAGCGGACAGTCCCGGGTAGTTTTAAATACATACTCGACATACTGTACATCTACATCTGAATTGAATTTATGGGAGAATGGCTCTCCGGAAAGGAAATACTAATCATAGTTTCATTTCGGTTCCATTCATTCTCATTGTTATTTAGGCAAACCCAGAGCTCTGCTCTAATTAATAATTATTACAAATTCTGTGCAAATCCCAATTCATTTGAGTCAGATCAGTTTGCTCGCTGGCCATGAAAAATTGTCATTGCGTTGGTTGGGTCTTCCCCATTAATGAAAATGATAATTTGGCGCCTACCTACCCACACGAATCTTCTTCCTTTTCATTTTCATGTTTAAACATGTAACGAGTGTTTGCATCAAGTTGACCGGACAAAAGAGTTGAACTTCCATAAAAGTCTCTATTGCCCATTGCCATTGCAATTCCAAATGATTGTTGTTGTTGCACTTGTAGTCTTGTAGTTGTATAAATCGAAGAAGATCACATTCGTTAGAATCGCACGTACGTACACGTACGTAAACTTTAAAAGGTTTGCTGACTGCCCTGCTCTGCTCATCCATTCATTGCTCTTGTCGTCTTCGTCTTTTTTGCACTAGCAATGGCAATAACAATGGCAATGTCGGCTGTGCTACGCGTCACCACGCCTCACTGAGCTCCTTACTCATCCTGACGCATTTATTTGGACTCGACTCGACTCATTCATTGTTGCTCTCGTTTATTCATCATCAAACGTTTGCAAGAGAAATGGCCAGGTCATGATCTCCGGACGTAGTCGTAGAAGATGACTATGACTGCTTAACGATGAACTTTTTTTAACGACGCAAATAAATATCTGACCAGGCACAAGTAATCCGCCTTCCTTATCACTCATTGTTAATCAGATCAGAAAAATGACAGCAGCGCTTGAGCTTGACGACAACGCCGGACACGAAGTCAATTCGCGCTCTCGCTTTGACGTCAGTTTTTCCATTGTTGTGAGCTATCCTTGCTCTGGATGGGATTAAATTGTATGAAGAGGCCATTTGCCATTTCCTGACTTGCCTAATGTGCAGTACAGTGCATTATTATTGCGTGGTCTCCAATCTTGTACTTCTTCCAAGAAGGTGATCATGAACTTATGCGAGGAAAAGGTTTCGCGAAAAATTCGCAGAAATCGGTACGAGATCTGGACAGCGCAGAGCTCGAGCTCGACAACAAAGTGTTGTGCAAAAATTCATTTGATTATAACCCTTTGCCGGGTTTCCAACAAATACAGTACTGAGAAAATTGTGCAATTTTTTTATTAAACTTCGCAGCGGCGGAGAGTAGTAAAAAAAACTAAGTGCATTATTATGATTACTATGTATGATCGCTCAGAAGATTTGAGCTGAACGGCGGATGAAACTGGTTAACCTTCTTGCCCTATGTTTTATGTGCACTTCATAATACCTGTCTCACATTTAATTAAGCTGGCTAACATCTCATTGTTAAAGAATGTTGTGGCTGCGGCAGGCATCGTCTGTGTCAGATTTTCTGGACAACGCACACGTGCACCGTGACCATGACTCTGACTCTAGCTCTGACGCGTTGTACTAAACTTTGTCTGAACAGAACGAGCCACGACGATACGAATCTTTACTCTCAACAATGTGTACTAAACTGACTGACTGACTAAGATTTACTTTCCTCGGAAAATTTCAAATGGATTTTGCAGCAGCAAAGGCAAAGGGTTGAATGATTTACGATTTGGTTTACACACTTGATTTCTGCAAACCAAACTCAACTCAATGGAATGAAATAGACGGACACACCTAGACCATATATGAATATCTCCGACTGAGTTCCTGTATTTTGCTTGGGTAAACAAATATGCAAACTGGGAGCTAGCTGCTGAGATGCTATTCTGGCGGGTAAACATGTTTTGAACAGTTTTTGGAAGGTTTCAGAGCTAGTAGAAGAGGTTGGAATCCCTGATAATGGAATGTCTCGGGACAAGAAAATCCCGATGAGTTAAGAGCAAGGCGGCAGGCGGGACGAGATATTGTAGTCTTAGTTTGGTGAGTCGGTGTGAGTGTGACTCAGGCGGGCTGAAAGCTTAGGCAAGGCAGTCAATTCCCAGCCCTAGTCCCGGCCAAAGTCCCAAAGGGACCACGTCGGATTCTGGGGCTGTTACTGCTCAAAATCAAGTAAAGTACTACTGGAGGAAAAGGGTTAAATTGAATTAGCGTCAAGCCCCTGTCAAACCCTTGTAAATTCATTATCCATCTCCTTATTTCGCCGACGACGACCAACTCTACACAAACTGCACCAGCACCAGTCCAGCACCCTGGGAGTTTGAAATCTTTCCCTATCTCTCTTCTCTTTTTTAAAGCAAACCAGACGTCATTCGTAAGCAAATTCTTTGCAACAAAGTCAGCTTCAGCTCTCAATGCGAATGCGAAAGCATGCAAATTCCGAATGCAAAATCCGGTTTTTTCCTTTGGGTCCATTTTATCCGCAAACTCGATTCATTCCTAGTTGTAGTTGTACTAATAATGTGCTTGCTTGCTGGGGCTGCTGCTGGTGCTAGTGTATCTCCGTCGTCTCCGTGTAGTAATAAGAGAAGAAGGCGTGGACTGAATACCAACCCCTTTCAAAAAGTAACATTTGCATTTTAACCTCTGTAATTTTCACTTCACTTAAAATTACTCGACACTATTATTGCGGGTTCTTAAAATTACTTGCATGCCTTGGCTGCCTTGCCTTGGCACCAATTCATTACATTTTTGTACACCTTACCGCCCAGGTGAGGTTTGAGGTATGTCAATCAGGTTATGCTTTTTAGGCGTCGTCAGAGCGAGCAGAATATCAGATAGAGCAGTGAAAACTCTGCCGCGAAAAATTGGTCATTGTTCTGTTCCGCTTCTCAAGTTACGCTAACATTTAAGCATGTTTTCGGCTCAATCTCAATCTTGATCAGATTAGTGTAGGGCAGTTGAAGAAGATAAAAGCTAAGTTTTCTTAGAAATGCTTGAAAAGAACATTGGGCATTTTGGGCGATTTAGGCACACAAAATTAGCATAAAGATGCAGTTAAGTCAACCTTCAGAGGATATTGCTTTCCCAAGACGACGACTAGGAGTGCGTAGTGACTGACTGGATTTTACTTGACTTGACTTTAGGGTTAGGAAGAGAGGGCAAAATTATTGTACTTTGAGTAATAAAAAAGTATGCACAGTGCACACTGCAGAGAATAGAGGGTGTCTGTCCTTGTCGCCTCTTAATCTCATCTTCATATCGTATCGTATTCGTGTCGTATTCGTCCGCATCCGTGTCAGTATTCAGAATTCAAAGGATAATAATAACGCACGTCAAAGTCTTTCAAGATTTATGAAAATCCTTAGGCCCTACACCTGACTCTATAAAGAATGAATCCAGTTCACTCAGTTTTTCAGTTCCTATTTTCCTATCTCACCACAATCCAATCCAATCCACTCTTGGCATGGCACTAAAGCCAAAAGTACATAAAGGTAAAAATATATTTTGAGAATAAATCTCCCGTGAGATTTTATTTTACTTTGCATGAAAAATTATTGTAGAATGTGAACCTGGACCTAATCTAAAGGTCGCAGTTGTGCCCTTAAGACGTAATAAAAACTTAAAGAGACCGTAAAGTCGACGGCTCAACATTCTTTTCGAAAGCTAGATTACGATACGATGACACTTCCTTTGACAAACTAGATCCGGGAATTCTCTTCAATTCTATGCCATCCCAGCAGGGCTTGGCTTGGCTTGGCAATTGTAAATGGAATGAAATCAAAATCATCCTTTAAGCACATTCGACTCGTACTCTTTAAGAGTATGAAATCACCTGGTCCCATTCTCTACTCCCCAACCCTTACCTCTCTCACTCTCTGCTCAAATTTCCCAAGATTTCCGACAAGGGACAAGATTATTGCATTAACTGAGTCAACCAACCTGAGTCTCCTTCCTTCGTCGGATGCAATGACGATGACTACTTTTCTCATAAGTCACTAAGCTGGCTGGGCAAGTTGGGAGCTAATAAAAGTCGAAACATTCCCTGGCACTGACTGCACTGGCACTACTTTACTTTACGTATGCTCTCGGTGAGTGAAAGTGTATGCAATGCAATGCAAGCAAGGCATGGTAGGCAAGTAATTCAAAATGCAATGCACTTCAAAATTTAATCCTGACCTCCGAAGAAGATGAGATGGGGACGGGAGGTAGGTTGTTGGAGAGCAGAGCAAGGCTTGAATTTAAATACAGGAAACAGAGCTGGCAAAGCAAATGGCAATACGAGGATAAGTCCACCCAGAGGAAATTTGCATGCGAACAGCCTGCTTGCTTGCTGCTTTGCTGCTCTACTCAACAAGTCAGTCAAGAAGAGCTCAAGAGAAAAGCACCCGAGAAGAGTTTTGGCTTTTCCTTATTTGAAATTCGAATTCAGGATTTGTCCAATCCATCCGAAGCCGCTGTATTATTATGACAAAATTCCTCAGCATGCATTCAGATCCTGCTGAAAACCACTGCCACTACACACAGTGTATGTTATGTATAGGTCATGCTAAAGGTCTCTTATTTCGGGCTTTCGGTTTTCATGAGCGGCTGGAAAAAATCCTTACCCAGCTAAATTCAACAAAGCCTGGACAACCCAAAATCTTTTGAAGTGAATCAGAGCAATAGTTGCTAGAGGAAAACTAGAAATCTGATTCAAAGACCGACCTAAACTCTCAACTCACTCACATTTTATGTGGACTTTGACACAATCCTTTGACCTCACTCATATAATTCCATCAGGCATTTAGGATCAAAGAAAAAAAGATGACATTCGGACGGACGGGATGAATGACTGACTGCATTTGGCTTTAGATTTACAATGTCACAGAAGGGGGAGAATTTTGGATTGCTTTGCTTTGCATTGCACTGCACTGCATGCAATTCATTGTATTCCAAGTATCAAAGCTCATCTCATCTCGAAAACCAGTCAAAAAATCCCAAATTCTGACGACCAGACCATTCGGTCTGGCCTGGTCTAGAGTCTGGATCGAATGAAAGCAAGCCGAAGTAAAAGCAATCCTTCCTCCCAGAAATTTTTCCCAACTTTTGCGGGCGATGGGATGGGATACTTTATGCTTTCACTCTCAATCTCAATGTGATCAGATCTGATGCACTTTTTGGAGGACCGACCAAGATCTACCGAACCGAAGACCGAGATGCAATTTTCTGCATCTCTGCTGGAGACTTACTACTTTAAAAGCAAAGTCAAAGTCAGACTTCACAAGTCAGCCTCAGACTCAGCCCCACCGGTGCGGTGCAGTGCCGTGGTTCGGCTTTCTAATAGAACACTTTGCACACTAAGGACAACGTAATAAGACGTAAGTTATAGGAAGATGATACTCTCTAGAGCCAAAGCCAAAAAATTTCCCCCTAAACTCATTCCATTTGGCGTGGTTAAGTACTAAGTTCAAGTTCCCCCTTTTTCCCTGCTTGCTTAATGCCTCACCATTTATGACCAGTGACATTTTACCCCCTCGTTTTCTCTTCCCCATCTTCTTAGGTCTTGATACCAGAAAATAAAACTGCTTAGGTCAGAAGAAAGCACGAACTGGCGGATCTGGAGTGGAGTTGAGGCATGCTCATGTTCATGATGTTCATTTTATTTCATGTTTTCCACAAAAGCACAAGCACATTAGCTCAGATTGCATTAACGGCACAGACTCTCCCCCGAAGAGTTATTACTACAAAATTCCTCAACCTTGCAGCTGTCTGAGAATTTGACGCCGAAATCTGTGTTAAAAATGATGATTACATAAAAACAAAACAAACCCGAGCCCGCCTGCCCGCCCTGGTACTCTATCTACATAAATACATACCATGCGAGCATTTGCATTTACATAGTTTCTGAAGACCGACCCACATATAGAATGCATAGCAAATGTAAAGTAAATCTGAAAGGGCAGGGAGTCAGTCATTACCCAAATAACCGTGAGACAACAATGGCTCATATATCTTATTGTTAGGAACGAACCAGAGAATAACATTCACGGTTCACACTCTGACTCTGACTCTGACTGGGAGAGCATTGAGATCCAAGCAGTCATCCTAGTAAAACTTATCATCATTATGTCCAATGGAGTGGAAGAGGTTGTCGTAAACTCGAGCAGATTTTTTGGATACTTTCATTTCATTTTATTTCTATTTCTTATTCTCACCCTTTCCCATTTATTGCATGCTTTGCTCTACCCTACCCGGGCAATTTGAATGCAGAACCAGAATCCGTCGACCTTTTTTTTTTGCAAGAAACACAATGGAAGAGGTCAGAGAGTCGCAGATTTTAAGGGCACACTAAAACTTGTTGTTTAAAGAATAAAAATTGAATTAGCATTTAGCGTTATGATTTCAAAAAAGTTATGACAGGCAGGGTTGTTATTCTCAATTCCGTAAAAGTCATGTCCGTCAAGATTTCATTTCATTCGCTAACTCGTCACTTCATGCTTTACGACCTACTTAATAATTTTATTCCAAAAGATGATGGTGGGATGAGAGAAACTGACCTAAGGAGAACTCAGCCCATATTTGTTGTATTGCCTCGTGCATGACCATTCACTCACCAGGTCAGAATTTTTTTAATATACACATAAAAACTGAATCTTGACGAGTGAAGTGGAGATGTGCGGAGAGAGAGTAAACTGAAACTCGTCCAGATTTTTAGCACCTCTCTAGCTAAGCTTGTAAAAATTGCAAAAACAGCTTCAATCCCTGCAAATGGAGTACAATGCAGTGCAGTGCAATGCCCGATCTGGTCTGTCCATCGTATATTATTTGATTTCCCATTGTTATTGCATTGCATTGTATTGCCTCTGTGCCACCACCGAGATTAAGGGAGCGAGCGCCCAGCACACACTATTTCATCGGAAAATCCTAAAAATTTCTAAACGGTTCACGAGTTTCGCTTAACATAATAAGTGCATTGGAGATCTCATTCCAAGTTTGAGAGTCCCTTGTGACCCATCCATCCCTTTGCAAATGACTCGGAGAGAACTTCCACAATTTTCCAAGTCACTGCTTCCTTTTCTCCAAAAACTTGGTCTTAACTTCCTCTCTCGCCAAAGCCATGCAATGCAATGCTTGGGCTGAGAGTGAGAGTACACATGTGAGGCTGGCCTCGCCCTGCCCTGTGCCTTCTAAGAACTAAGATTTATAGAGGTCATAGAATATAAATACATGCCAGATACCGCCAGCCACACCAAAAGAAAATACCCGATACTGCACTACTACCCGCACCCGCCTCACTTTCCCTATCTTTGGAAATACATATGAAAAGCTGTAGAAAGATTATCGTCGTAAAAAACCAGGCAGTAGACAGGATCGTCGGATCGTCGTACCGTACTTATGCTCACGTACGTAGCCAGAGCTATCCCAAGCAGCAGTAGCAGTATTGGTGGCCAGGCCATCCCAATTTATTTGCATATAAAATACGGGTTTTATTTTTTACACCACGGAGTTGGCCACGTTGGCGTTGGCGTCACGTGGCGATGGCTCATATTATTAAGAACCTTGCAAATTTATATAAATGAATCATGGATTCCAGTAAGTTCTAGTCCAGCTCTGAGAATATATAGCGTTACAATGCACTCCAGTGTTGTGTTCTGCTTTGTGAGAGTCTCTCAAAAGCCCAGGACCGAGATGAAAATATGAGTATGAACGCTACATACGCAGCCCGTATGATTTATGTGGGCGCCTGAGCGGAAAATCAATTGAGAATCTTCATCCTTCCTTTTAAAGCTAATCTGGTCAATATTTCAAGATGATCCGAGTCAGAAGAGTCACTCATCCCACAAATAATTGCTTCCTTCTCAACAATGTCGTCTCTCCCTCGCAAAATCCCTCTCATGTGTGAGTTATCCATTTCGAATCCTTCGTCCTCCGTCTGACAAAAGCTTTTAGTTTTTACGACATTTTGAGTGTGACATTTGAATACACATAAGCATAAAATTTAGTTCCTTGGTCTGGTCAGCTCTGGCTGGAAAGCGGAGCGAATCCAATCCTAGCCATTCCTAATGCCATGCAAAATGCAATGCAAGTGACAATGACGATTGTGACAATCCTTCACCAAAAATGCTAATTTTAATAATCCAATTGTTGTTTCGTTTTGTAGTTTGTGAAAAGTGTGGGCCATTGCCGTGTCATTCAGTCAAGGGCTGGGGCTGGGGCAAGGGCTGGCAATGAAATGCAATGCAACGCAATGCTTGACATTGGTGAGGTAACAGTCACAGAAAATTAAAATTACAATGCTCTGCACTGCACTGCATTACATTAAAAGACAACAATGCGCTGTACTCTGGGTACTACAAGTAGAATAAAAACTACAATACAATGCGGTGCGACTAAAAAGTAAGTAATGTTTCCTCCGTAGGTACGTAACGTACATGAATAAATTCTATCTTTTAATCTTTGCCTTCATAGTATTCATTCACTCCAACAAAAGAAAGAGACAGGAAAAAGGGGAAATGAGAAATGAAAAAAAGAGTCAAGTCTGTCAAGTCAAGTCTACAAAACTCACCTGACGGTTTTTACAACTCAGCCAGGTCGGTTCACAGTCAAAAAAGTGAAGGTACACAGGTCAATGTCACTCAACCGAGTCTTCTTAAAAGTTTTACATTTTTTAACAATCGTGGTTAAAAAAACAGTCTGTTTAATAATGCAGTTCAAAAATGTTTCCAAGTATTTCTTTTCTTATTGTATTGTAATCACAGGTAGCCCAAAATGAGCATCGTACATTCCTTAAACACACAACACAACACGTCAATGTCAGTCAGTTAACCCAATTTTCCTTTTCCTCAACTCGGTCCGACAGTTTTGAATCAAATTAAAACCGTCAGCATCAGCAGGCGTCAGGTAAAGTTTAAAATTGGGGTAGGATTCGGGCGAGGATTGGGGTCAAAAGATTAAGTTTATCCATAAAAGCAGCAAAGCAAAGGAGACAGACAACCCAAGCAATCACAGCTAAGCTTTACATTTGGCTTTGACACGCAAGTTCAGCGCCCTGGCCCTGATTTTTAAGACTTGTCAGACAAGCAAAATGCACTTGTCAACTTGTTTCCATTAAGACTAAGACTTTGGAGCCGCCTTTACTGCTTGGAGTTTATAAAAATTCTAAATTAAACTAGTTTTTTATCAGGATTAGTTGCTTAGACTGAATTTGATGAAATACAAAATGCAACGTGGGATGGGCGGATGATGAAGTTTCAAGTATTGCGTTGCATTGCAAGTAACAGGTTGAAATTGAGCAGTGAACCGTGAACGCATCAAAAGTAGAGTACGAGTACTACGTTTAACACCTGTCACCGCCTGGCTTGTAATTATAACAGTTTTGAGCATTCGAGTGTAGAGATTAGAAGCTATGGTCTTAAAAAAATACCCGGGTAGTTGTTCTGACCTGATTCTATTTCCTACCGATGGGGCACAAATCGTCGGCATGCCTGCCCTCAATGCAATTCTGCGGGCAGAAGACCCCGCAATTACAATTACAAATCTACAACATAAGGGTGGGGTTTGAGTTGCCAGCAAGCCAAGGAATATGAGTCAGACTCGATGAGAGAAATTAGTGTTCTGCTTTTATTGTTGAGCAAAGATTTTATTAGCAAAGCAAAACATTTCCCCTATCAGCCGGAGAATCCGAATTTGGGACCATTTATATGAAAAATTGGGTCCAGTCGAGCAAACTTGCAGTCCAAGTGCACTTCTTCCGATTATTTATTGGTGAGGAATTGGACTGGACAATCTGGTGCACCGAACCTAGTCAAGTCAAGCTTTCGCCGCAACAGCAATCCGCAATAATGCGAGATGGCTTTTTTGGGTGAAATAAAATCTCTACTCTGAGCAACCACTCATCCACATCCTCAAGTCCAAGTCCAAGCCCAAGTCTGAGATTCCAAAAACACGTCGGAAATGTTCATTTCATATAAATGAAATAACACATCACTCCCGCGCGTCCCGTCGCTCCCGATTTTGTCCATCCGATCGTCCAAGAGGGAAAACGATACTAAAGTGATTCCCCGCTCAGTAATATCGTCAACACTTGGTTTTGGTCGGATTCGTATTTATTACTGTCTCCTGTGTTGGGCTTTCTCCATGCATGCAGCCAGTCAGTCAGTCAGTATCGCTATCGATTCTCTCCCCTTCAAACTTCCTTCCTTCCTTTTCCTTTCCGTCATTCTTTCATGCTGCAATTCATGGCGTGCCGTGCCGTGCAGTGCCCATTTTGTTCCCGTCGGGATCGCATTACTTGAATTACATCAATAATTGCTCACATTAAACCTGAATGAGAAATGAACTTTGGCAAAGCCAAGTCAATGCAATGTAATATAACGTAACGTGGCGTTTTTGCCGCAACGCCCGCTCAGAACAAACAGGGAACAACACAACAACGTTCAGCAAATAAGTCGGTCTGTCTAACAATGAGCGGAAGCATTTATGCTTTATTATTATGAGAATTTTTGCGGCCCTGTCCTGTTGTTGTGCCAGAGGGGATTACATACTGTGTACAAATAACGAAATAAGTATTCTGCTGCCAGTCCTACACATGTTCACATACGTGTACGTGCAATGAGTGAGTGAATATTTCCACCGCTCCGGGTTCTTTTTTTTCTTCATTTTATTCTACTTGCTGGAAACGGTAACAAATTGGTTTGATAATGGATTAATCTCCGATTGGGTTCGGCATGCACAGCACAGCACAGCACAAACACAAATGCTAGACAGTCCGTCAACCCAACGCTACGCAACCCAACCAACCAACATCGTTTGTCACTCTCACATTCGATTTGTGTCTAAAACCGGCGATTTTCTTTGGATTGCATGGCACTACGATTACATACATACTATTATTACATTGTGGCAAATTCCTTCCGCCTTCACTAACCGCTACCACTACTGACTACTATCCTTACACAAAATGGTTACAACAAAAGCGACGACGACTAAGCACTCTTTTCCCATTTCAAATTAATAGGAGAGAGTTGACTACTATTACAGGGCCATCCTACACAGGCCTAGTCCTAGTCCTAGTCTTCTAGCTCCTAGCAGCCCTGCTGCTATTTCTTCTAAAATACTAATGCAAATACGACTGACTACTGGACGATTACCACAACATGGATATCCCTACGATAAGACGGTCTGTTGTTGGCTCTTTTTGGAATATTGAACTGCAGTTCTGCACGTAAACATAAAAGTTTAATGCGTTACATAACATAACAAAACATGGCACGCAATCATAAAATGCTTCCATGCCGAGGTTATGGGCTTCTCTCCTATACCCCCAACGTTATGCATGCTGAGCTAAAAATGTCGTGATGGTATAATCCATTACATTACATTTTGTTTGGAAGAAAAGCAAAAAGAAGGAAAGAAGAAGACGACAGAGAAGAAAAAAGAGAACGAGTGCGAGTGGTCCAATTTTTGCTACTACCAAACAAACAGTGCAGTAGAAAACAACTTGGAGGAAAAATGATGATGAAAAAATTTCGCTGCTTCTGCTTGGCTCGACTCGACAAACTCCTGGCTAAATCCCACTTGTACTTTATGTAGTTGCTCTGCATTCTTGTAAAATAATGTAAAATGTAATGTAAAGCTCTTAGAAAAATGTATTGTTAGACTTGATGAGGATGATTACCACGAGTGTCTGTGTTTTGCGAACACAACAAACACACACACATCGACATCATCATCTTAAAGTACACGGGGATGCAGAGAAAGCTATTAAGTGACTCAGGATCTCCCATTATGGTGCCTGTTTTTCTCAGCTAGAGCTAAGGTTGAAACAAAATTTAAAAAAAGATGCGAGCCAGCAAGATACTCAAAATAAACCGGGACTAGGGATTAATATAAGAAAGTAAAATGGCAAATGGGCAAGGAGGCGATGAGCAGAGCTTAAGACGAAACAAACTAGAGCATAGTAGAGCGACAGAGTCGGTCTGAAATTTGTCCATCTTTGCAAATTTTATGAATGCGATTTTTTTGGTAGTCGAGTATATTTTAAATATGTATGTAAAAAAGTGCATGCAAATTTGGCGAATTAGGCTGATGAGCTGAGCTAGCTAGCGAGCAATCTTTGGGTGCTGCCGCTGCTGCTACGATTATGTTTTATTCATCGTGGGTTCGGTGTGTGAATTTGCACACTAATTTTGTGGTAGGCGAGAGAGTGCTTAAAAAGTCATCACTCAGAAGCTCAAGTGTTGTTTTTGAAAGACGAATGAAAATGATTGAGTTTTTCAAAACAAAATTGAAGTCCTTTGAGAATTTATTGCTGCTACTGCTACAATCTTATCAAATCGCAAAGGCAAAAAATTGAACCAAATTGCCAACAGCCTAACAGCATTGCGTTGCTGCATTCTGTTGCTGCTGTTGCATTCATTCATTGCCGTTATTTTATTTCACAATTCTCAATTCACATCAAATCAGCTGACAAGGGCGACAAATTATATAGTATTTCAAATGGCAGATTTTTTTCAGCAACACAGCTAGTCTCGTTGTCGTTCTTGTTCCCGTTTTGTTGTCGTCAAGAAAAAGGAGCAACAAACAGCTACAGCAAATAGCAAATGACGGAAGAACGAAAGGAAGTTGCCGTACTCAACTAAAGTAGTAGTAGAAGCTGGACAAATAAACGACACTTGAGCACGACAGTGCAATTTTCCCTTTTGTTGTGGACCAATTTTTTTCCCACTTGCCTCAAATCAAGATGGAAGAGAGTTACGACCGTCTATGAATTTCAACTACAAAACTTACAACAGCACAACCACCACCACCAAGTTGGTGCCAACGAATAATTAATTTATTGCACAGAATTGGTGCAGAATTGCTGCACTACATAGTTTTGCGTGCTGCTCAAACAAAAACCATTCAAGAGCAGCACAGACCAGCAAGCAATACAACTAAAAATATATCGCATCATTTGAGTTGATCATCACATGAATGAAGTGCTCACCAACCACAAGTCAAGTACAAAAAAGTGCAAAGTATAGAACAAAATCACACAGAATCAGAATTGAACTGAGGCAAGAGGCAAGCAAATCTTTTCAAAGATTTTTGCAACTCACGACAAACCAATTTAGCCAACCAAATGCAAAATGCAAACCACTACTGCTGAGAATGGCAAATTCTTTTATGCGTTTACCAGAGCAAAAGCTAATGAAATGGTGGTACTGGTGCTCTGCTCAAGTAGCTAGCGGTAGCTTGCCGGCCACAATTGGCAATTTTAACACTTGTCGTTTCTTTAGTTTTGTTGCTGTTTGTTGCTGTTTTGCTACTTTGTACTAAATAAAATGAAGTGAAGTGACTGAAGTGGGTAATTTTCTTGCAAATTTAGGTGATTAGATTTTTTGGTGGTGGTGTGGCGCTATTATTATTACATTCAATCATTATGCGTGCATCGCACTGCACGTGTTGCAAAAGGAATTTTATTGAATGACAAAATATATGCACAAATAAGGTCAGAGAGGACAATTCAAATTCGACGACATAGAAGCAAGCAACGCATTCTTGAGCTTACAATTACTACCATCACCACTACAAGTATAACTTTGGATAACGGGACACCAAGTTCGTACAACAATCAACGACTCGAAGGGTCAACCATCCAAATTGAAAGTTTTTATTGTTCCCTTGCCTTTTGGTTTAATTTTTAGAGTGGACGCGACGCAAACGGCGACCTCATTCCCTTAAGTACTTTCAATGGAGGAAAAGCATGGCTAACACGCCAAGAGCAAGGTAGACAATAGTCCAGGTAGGGAAAATGGCTAACGAACGAATGAACGGGGCTTTTGAAAGAAATCCGAATTATTTGGTTCCTACAAAGAGTAGTAAATTTAGTCTTAAGGTAATTCAGGTAGGCAGGCTTGGCAGGTTCGGCTCAAGTTTCCTATTCCCACTTTTCTCACCTACCTTTACCTCCAATCAACCGTGACTAGAAAATTTGTATTTTGAGTGCTAAAAATACTCTTTTATAATGCAAACTGTCCCAACTTTTCCATGCATTGCTTTGAATTTGAAACCACCTCAGGCTTTCAGGCTCACCTGTATCTGCCTGCCTGCCAAATTATAATGAAGTTGCGAGTCTAGTCTATACAGTAACCTCTCAACCCTTTTCTCTTCAATTTACAATCGGGACTGGCAATATGAGAGAAACAAAAGGTACACTTTTCCACTATTTTCAGTCCTAGAAAATGCATTTGGCTAAAGTGTCTTCTAAGTGCTTTGAAGAACTTAAGAAAATAACCATGAGCGATGCTCCAACTACTGCTGGTTTATTCTACGAAAAAAAAAACCTGAAGACCGAAAACCGGGTTGTGAAAAAATTCTAGGAACCGACTTGCTCGATGGATTGGATAGATTTTCTCCATTCTCCTCATTTCGTTGTAAAAACAAAAAAAGTTGGAAAAATAGAGAATATAAAACCAATTTGGTGGTGCATTATGAGCGGAAATTGAGACAAGTAAGCTCTAGCTAGCTCTAGGAACTAGTATGAAAAAGACAACGATTTGAGATGACATACTGTCAATTCTAAAGACAAGGAAACCATCCCATCGCGCACACCAACCAAATACATGCTCGTGGCGACGAATATCTTAGAAGGATCTTAGAAAAAGTTTCAAATACTGTGACGGTGAGACGGTCGCAGCCGGATAGTAAATAACACAAGAAGACGCGAAGACTCTATCATATCCCTGTCACCGTCAAAATATATTATTTCATTTTTCATGACTAGGAACTGACTTATCTTCACTTATCTTTTGTATACCTTCTTCTTCCTAGCAATTCCTTGGAAGGAAAGCATGGCTGGCATAAATGCTCGCGCCGCGCGCGATAACTGCAAAAAATGCCCTCCGAGGAAGTCAATCCCGGTCCCATCCCGGTAAGGTTGAAATAAATATCGCGTCGCAATGTTCGCATACCTGAAGCTATAAGCTAAGCTGTAGCGGTAAATCTGCATGGAGTCACTAGTCACAGTCATCGTCGTCAGTCAGGTAAAGTTTTCTCAAGTCGTTCCGTATCACTTACTTCAGGATTTCATTTTATAAGGTACGAATGTGATATAATATGATATGACTGACTGACTGACTGATGACTGACTACCTGGGGTTCAATTCTTCCTCAAGTCAATCTTTAAAAAAAATGAAGAGAAGAGTACCAAAGCCAACCATGTGGCAGTGTCCAATGTAAGAATCTATCTCCATTGTTTTACGGCCTGATTAGAGCTCAAGCTCAGAAATACAGATAAGCTCTAGGCAATTGCAATGGAATGGAATATATCGAATAACTCTAGCAATAAATGTGAATTTGAATATACAATGTTGTTGTGGTATATTCAAAGATTAAGACTGACGAACCGGACGCTTAACGGACACGGACAGCAATCAAGAAGCAGAAGCAGCAACCCTTTAAAGAGTCGTCTTCAAAAAAAAGCTTCTTCATTTATTTTGACTTCATCATCGTCCCCCGAATCTCACACGAGCGAGCAGAGCAGCCATGTAGATGCAGACGCAGAGACGCAGCAAAAGTACCGATTTTCATTTCGTAGTATTTAAAAACAGCAGAGAATATGAGTGCCTAGTAGTAGTGAAGTTTAAAATTAAAATTGACCCTTACCTGTGAGAGTCAGTCCAATTAATGTCTTGGCCATTGTCTTGTCCATTTTCTTGAAGAAGCTTTTGCCTCCTGTGCTGTGTATCGCGGCAGTCAGTTTCCGGACACAGACAGACAATCCGCGAGGGCAATGGCTGCACTGCCTTCAAATAGGTAGGCGATGTGGCGGCGGCGACAACACCAACAATCAAAGCTCGTTAGTCGCGAGAAGTTAATAATTTCCTTTTTCCCAAGTCAAGTGCGAGGGCTACACAAAAATTATTTTGTATTGTAAGCGATGAAATGTTTTGACGAAGCGAAGCCACGCAACGCACTATTCTCCTTTCACAAACTTTTTCAAACAGTTCAATAATTCTGAATTCATTCACTGGATGAAAGTCTGTCCGATCCGATCCGAAAGTGTCAATTGTCAAAAATCCATACTGAATTAAAATCCATGGAGAGCACTGAGAACAGCAGTCATTTCGAGGATTTCAACTTAGTTTTGGTTCATTGAGATGAAAATTTATTCGCTCGCAGGCAGCAGAAGGTTCACAATGTTGTGGCCGTGCAAATGTCGCCGGACGTCATAATTTATGCTCGTAATTAATTACTCCAAGTTGTCACACCCCGACGGAACCGACCTAAACTTGAAATGAGTCCCACTCCGAACTCCAAAGTCTCCGAAATTGTCACACACAGTCAAACTTTCTGGCTGGTGTTTTGCACTGTGTTTGAAATTCAGCCCAAGTTGCCAGTTGTGGTATTTTGTGTGTTGATTCTTGAATGTGCAAAATGTTATTTGCAAATCAAATGTGTATAAATGTAAACACGACCAAATTCAGAAGTGTAAATTACAGAGCGGCGGCTTGATGGTTGGGTAACACAATTACAAGAGAATAGGCTGGCGTTGCGCTCGTTGTGGTCTCAACTCCACTCCCTATTGTTATTTATTGCGAAAACAAAACTATTCCACACAAAAACCGCAAAATTCTCCAGACTCAATTTGTTGTGTGCTTGAGTTGAATGGAATTATAACGTGCGAGTGCAAAGTTGTAATTGTGTGCAAAAATACACAAAACGAAGAAAAAAAATCAACACTTGCTCTCAAATCCAATGCAAAATTAAATGCAGGTTTCCAGAATAGTTAGCAAGTAGTGCATTCGAGTCACGAAATTCACACGAGGATTTTAATACTTGAGTTGGTCTCGGTCTCGTCTTTGTCCACTGCTAAATTTTTCGAAACAAACACTTTTGACTTTTCTCGGCAAAAATTCAGGTCAGGTCAAAATTCCATACATGTGCTGTTGTGCTGCTTGCTACACACGCTCACTTTGTAATGCAATGTACTGATTGTTTAATTAATCAAAGAGTTGATTAATTAATTAGTTGATTGGCTTAATTTCTTAGTCGGTCAAATTCCAATGTATGCAGTAAATGCTTTTGCTGTGCAGCTGATTGTCTGCTTGCTTTCACCCTATTCGGTTCTCGGTTTTAGTTTGTCCGTTTTGTTTCTCACTTGTTAATCCTTTCTGAGTCCAAACGGAACTGAGGGTTCACAATGCAATGTATGTGAGCTGAGTGAGTCGGATATCCGATTCGGTAGATTGTTGTACATATGACATATATATTTTGTTCCGACCGACCGTTGGAATTCTCCGGGTCCGGGTGATAAAATCGAGTAGACACACACACAGAGAATAATATAACCCTTGTGAAAATTAATGTGCCGGGTATTTTGGCTGGTTGAATGAATAAAACGTGTATACGTGTCTGACAGATACTTGTTTTGGTGCACCTGGCTGGCGTGGAGTCCCAAGCTCTACTGACTTTGACTGAACTCAGTCAACGCTCATGCTGCCTGCCAAGCCAGAGCCAGAACCCATCGCATCGCGCAAAGGGGGTTTTCTGATACACGCATTTTCTACACGATGCGATCCCTAACGTTTTTCTCGTGAGGACGACCAAAGCTAACCCTAAAGCTAAGGCTGAGATCGCGTGAAGCAAAAGCGAAAATCATCATCATGCATTTTGTGCTGTGTATTGGAGTCTGTCTCGGAAAGCCAAAGCCAAAATACCCGGTTCAGGTCCAGGCCCAGGCCACAACACAGTGATCCATTGGCACTGGAACACATCGGGAAGTAGGCAGGTAGACTCAATTGAAAAATGAAAATGATTTCTACCCATGCATCTGTGTATTTTTTAGTAAAGATTTTACACCAGTGGTACTGGTGCTGGTCGTCCAAATTTTTGTACCCCGAAGAAGTCTTCTTCGTAAGCGTTGTTAGCGTACGCACTTTATCCTCGGGGCAGATCTTCAAATTGTCCAGGTTTTTTTGTGCACTCCACTGCCTTCCTCTGCATAGCACAGCACCGATTTTCTTCTGCAGTAGCAAAAGCAAACGCAAATGCAAATGCATGGCAGTTGAAGCCAAGTTTTTTAAATTGAGATTGAGATTGAGATGAAGCTAAAAAAAATTCAAGTGTAAGTGTAAGAAATGGGTTGAGAGATTGGATGGATGAGATGGGAATGCATCACTATGCAATGCAATGCGTATGAAGAGATAGAAAGTCTTCGTCTTGTACATTTTTGGACTTCTTCTTTGTATTTTTTATCTTGGAAGTTGGAACGTGTCTCTGAAAATAAGTACCACTATATGGGTTGTGCTCTGTTGTTTTTATGAGAGATTTTCTAACGTCCTACTTTGCTTGGAGTCCTAGTCCTATCGGATCGGACCGAGAGAGTGACATTTTTATTTACAAGGCTGAACCAGAGAGAGGCAGCGTCAGCCCAGCGTCATTATTTTGAATGATTACATACATAGCACTAGCACTGCCACTATTCCAACATTTTCTCGCGTCGCATCATTTTGACAGAAAAGAGTAAAGAGAGAGCAGAGCAGAATAGTTGAGTGTTTTTCTAAGATTACAGGTAAGAGAGGACTGCCAACGTTGTTGGACTTTTAGAGCTTCTTATCAATTTAGAAGCTAAAATCAAGCAATGCTTACTCAACTATGTCCTTTACATTGTTTGAAGTCAATTGTTGATGTCACCATCCGATTCAAGCTCAAGGCTCAAGTCCGTGCCATGTCGCCCTTCTAATCTTTGGATTTAGAGATGCTGTTTGTTTTTCTGATTTTCAGACAAGTCTATCCTGAAGTTATGAAAAATATTTGCTCCTGGCTTCTTAAGTATTGCTTTTGTTTGATATTGAATTAAATAGCTCAATTATCATTGTGTGTGGCCCGGCAGGCCGGACGTGAACTTTCGATATGATTCATCATTTACAATCTTAAATTTCTGAACTGATTCATTTCCCGAAGCTGTAGACTTAAATATAGGCAATCGGAAATTCCTCAATCATTTGACACAATTACATTGAATTACATCACGCACACGCAGATGAATCAGAGTCCACCTCGAATATCTGGTGTGGTGTACTGATATTTTGAAATCGATTATTTTCAAAGCACAATGGTTTAGCTATTTTTATTTTTATTTGAATTCAGATTCCTATAAAAATAACATATGACTCTTAGGAAAACTTGTGTCCAATGCTCCAATTATCACAAAGACCAACTTTGACTATTTGACCTGTATTTGCTTTTCGATTTGAAAGGAAAGCAGGTGAAATTTATTATTTCCTAAACATTGGACATCCAAACAAACTGCGGGTGTCCGTCCGTCCGTCCTGCTCCTCTTTCTTCCTATTTCCTCAGGGAATCCTCCCACTTATCTAACTACTTACTACTTATTTTGATTACGGTTTTTTGGATTGTGCAGGTCCTTCTTCGTATGTACATCTGGGAAATGTGGTGTATGTGTGGCTTGATGCTTGATTTGGGAAATGAAGTGATGGAAACTGTTGCACTCAGGTGAACCCTATTAAATAAAAAGACTTAAGACTTTTGCCTGCTCGTGTTTTGTACATTTTCTGTGCATTCGCAAAGCCAAGAACTAAGAACTATACCAAGACCAGGACGGTTTAAAAACATTGAGACAATTTTCTTCCACTCTTTTTTCCCAGTGCAGTCAGTCTCTGTTTTACTTTTGGGAGTTTTCATCTAGATCTGAGCAATTACTCCTGTGTGTCTTTTTCTTGTATTTGTTTTTTGTTGTCGTTCGTTCATTCCGTGGTTTTCCTTTTTCTTTCATTCGTTTCCACCATTACCACCCTGGATCGCTAAGAGAGTAGCTCCGCACCACCGGTAATGAGTTGAACTCTTGGTTGCGTGCGTGCTGCTAAACAACTTATGAATCGTTCAAACCCACTATTTCATTTCATTTCATTTTTGTTTCATTTTGTGCTCTGTTCTGTCCTGCGCTCATTTATTTATTACATAAGAATTTTTAGTCATGCAAGGCAGCAGAAGCCAAAAATGCTAGCCAGCCTCGTACAAAAACAAACTAGTCCTAGTCCTAGTTGTAGTCGTCGTCGTCGTGTAACAAAAATGGGGGTCATTATAATAACTAACCTAAATGTACAGGTACAGCCAGGTCACTCTTGATTCCAACTTCCCGAATGAATACACAATGATTCCGTGGCAGAATGAATTTAACTTTATTGTTATTAGGAGTTTATTTCTCCGGCGATTTCCTCCCTCGATAAAATCTAAACTAAAGTCTTAATGTGACTAGTAGTGGATTACGATTACAGAGATTAGATTATGAATTGCTGAGAGTTAATTATAGATGCCACGTCACGGCACGGCATGGAAAGTCTGAAGCACCAGCAGACTGTCGACTGGAGTGGAATTTCTTTGGCGAACCAGTGAATAGTCAAATACATTACAGACGTAGATTTATTTCAAAAAAATAGCAAATAGCCTGTAGACTTGCATTGCAATTTTAAATTTATGAGCATAGGAATTTCAATTTTCATCATGAGTTATGTGAGTGCAGCTGTTGAAGACATATCTTAAATTAAATTAAATTACATGGCAGCTCCGCCGACCACATTTTTATTCACGCTGACTTTCTCTGGAGTTACTTTCTTGGTGACGGTAGCAGCCGCAGCCCTCTTTGCACTCCTCTTGCTGTACTTTCCCTTACGGTGATTACGGTGTTTCTTGGTCTAAATTGACACAAATATTTCATTAGTCATATTTTGAGTCAGGACTGTGTACTAAGCAAATTTTTGAAGTAATTCTTACCACAGACTCTACCTTAGCTGCTGTTGCGGCATCACCGCTTTCAGGAGAGTCTTCTCCTTCCGGTTTGTTGATGTAAACGGTCATTCCAGAGCAGCTATGAATGTGACTTCCAGAGCATCCGGCCTGAGATACTGGAGACTCAGCATATCCGACTCCATTTGGGGAACCAGCTGGACCAGTCTTGAAGTCATTGGTCGCTCCAGGTTTGTGTCGATTACCTATATCGGTTCTGTAACTGCCTGCAGTCTCGGATCTTTCAGCGCTGTTGACGAGAGCACCTTGGTTGTATTTTCTCCAAAAGTCGAGGATTTGTTGGTCTTTGGCTGCAAATGGTCTGCCAACTTTGTAGCCAGCATATTGTTGCTTTGCGTGGTGTTTCGCGATGAGAGCAGCTGGGGATGATTTCGCTGCAACTTCCGGTTCAACTTCAGCGTCATCGTCTGATTCTTGAGTGTCTTCTGTGGATTCGTCCCAATTTGGTTGAGACCTCTTCGAAATGTCGGAAGCTTCAGGAGCGACCTCTGCTTCATCGGCAATCAATGCCGCTGGGGCAACCACTTCCGGTTGCGCTGCGGGAATCGGTTGTGGTGTAGGATAAGCCGCGGCCGCCGCCGCGGCTGCAGCAGCAGCAGCGTTGGCGTTAGCCATAGATGTAAATAACCCGGACAAGAACATAGATTTGTTAAAAAGACCGACTGCTCCGGGGAAGGGCAACATCGGGGCTACTGGAAGGGTAGAAGTTCCGCCTGGAGCTGCTGGATTTCCGTAAGCAGTTGCGTTGGCCGCTGAGGCGAGATAAGCCGCGAACATTTTTTCCTTGGCTGCCTTTTTGTCAGCCTTCAATTTTGCCTTTTCTTGTTTTGCTTGGAGTTTAGCCACATATGCGTCCAATTTCGCTTGGGCCAAAAGTGTCGCCAGATCTGGGGTAGTTGTAGCAGCTCCAGCCACTTGGCGTTTAGCTGGGGCAGCGTTGACCGCGGTAGAATCCCCTGTTACGGGAGCGGGAGCGGGTGTCGCAGCGGCAGCAAGGAACATATTAATGAATGCCATTTCTTTAGCAGCTTTGGCCTTTGCTTTCAGTTTTTTCTTGTCTTCCTTGGCTTTCAGTTTTTCAACGTAAGCCGTTAGCTTAGCGTGCATAAGCATGTCATCGGCCGTTTCAGCAGAGTCGGACACGGTGATGTTGAACGTTGCCCTTGCGGCTTTAACAGCCTCAGTCGATACTTCATTGGATTCATCGGAATCAGCTGTTGCTGTTGTGACCTCAACAATGGAGGATCCTGTTGTTGGTGCTGGTGCTGCCTCTGTCTGGACTGGGGCAATCGTGGTAGTGGTAGTAGCAGTCAAGGCTGTGTAAGCATCAAGGAAAGCTTTCTGTTTGGCTGCTTTCTTGCTAGCCTTTAATTTGGTCTTAGCTTCTTTGGCTTTCAGCTTTTCGACATATGCGAGAAGTTTTGCTCTCATTAATAGTTGATCTGTGGTTTCAGTTGAATCAGAGTCTAATAGAACACTGACGGTTGCTCTTCGAAACTTTTCAAACTCTTCGGAAGAGTCATCATCTTCGACAGATGCTTCACTAATCGGATTCCGTCCCGACGACTTGGAGTGCTGACTATTAGCTCTGGACTCAACATCTGTTTAGAAAGATTAAATCAAAGTTTCAATACCGCTACAGCACAACTCTGCTACTCGCGAAATTGTGAAATTTCGCAAACCCTGCCTATGAGATCCGAGTCTATTCGATGAATGTGTGGCCAACAATCGATAATAAATTTGAAACAAATTTGAAGAATTTTGTACTTTGATTTAGTTTCTAAATGTTGATTTCATCCTGATTTGGATTTTATCAAAACAGTTCAAACCAGATCTAAACTTTCTGGTATTGATTCTTATGAGAATTTCAATTTTTTACTTACGAGTTGAACAGAAAATCAGCCCCAGGATAATGCTGATCACAATAATACACCTCATTGTTGAGCAGTAGTTCGTTGATTGTTCAAAACTTGTCAAGACCAAAATCGTTGAGGACGTCTTCTCTCAACTAGAACTTCTGATTGAATGGACGTCTTTCTACTTTGTTGAAATCCTAAAGTCTATATCGAAACCAAATAAATCTTCCTAAACATCTGGTCAAGATGAATGGGAATATTTTATTCCAATTGCTTTGCATTGGAACCGAAAACACATGTTCGGATAGCGATTACTAATTGTTTTTCAGACTTGCAGTTGTGGATTAATTATAAAAAAAGTTTTAAAATCCAGATTCTAATTACATGCAAAAGTCCTGTGTCAAAATAACAGTCGATTGGTTCGTGCGTGATTTACGTCTGCATGATTGTCATAAAAATTTTCCGATTGTCCTATCCAATCCTACATGACCTTTGTAGCGATTTC